>JAJQKJ010000441.1:0-206020 GCA_029574335.1 Rana kukunoris
ATTTTATATATTTGTTAACCTTTTGTCGTTAGTTTTATATAAAAAAATTACCCCTCCTCGGTCTCAGTGCAGCTCCCTCCACTGGCAGTAGTTCCGGCTCCTCCCACAGAGCTCATTCTGCATTCCTGCTGGAGAGAGTGAAGACCTGTCTTCCAGAGCTCCTTGTGTTCCAGCTACCAGGACCAGCCCCAGCCACCAGCCCCCTGCCCCGGAAGAGGGGTGGGATGGCCTCCCTCAGCCCCGGAGGTGGACCGGCTTCCGGCCTCCGGTCGCAGTCAAACAGCACCTGCCCTCCAGCCAGACCACCGCCACCGACCATCAGCAGGGAGGACCGTCTCTTCCTGGAGGACCCAGAGGGTCTCTCAGACTGGACAGCCTCAGCCAGGTGAGAATGAGGCAAGAACCAGGAGGAGGCGGGATAAAATCAAATCCCTGCTGGTGAGGATATCTCAGGCCTGCGTGGAAAAGATGACTACTCTCGCAGGCCTGAGGGAAAAGAGGGACAGGTGCTCCAGTAATAAGAGATCTGAATTCAAGGGGGCCATCACCACCCTAGGACTAGAAGTAAAAGAAATATGGGAATACCTGGGGGGCTTTTGCCAACGTGGGGCTGGAGAGGTGTGAACTTCCTAGAGGAGCTCCGGAGGACCCTCCAGCAGGCCAACCGGGAAGGGAGCCAGGCAGCGAGGAGGAGCGGGCGGGTCTAAGAGGGGGTCCCAACCCCCCAAACAGCCAGGGAAAGTCAGGGGAGCCTGGGTGCAGTGGGGGGGGGGGCGAGTGTCTGCCGTGGGGCAGCAGGGCCCAGTATGGCCATAAAACCTGGGGAGGGTTCCCGGGAGCCGATCCCTCGGTCCGTGAAGGGACTGGGGGGTTGGCGAAGTCCGGGGAGTCCAGTGATCCAGGAGGTCGCCGGGCCCAGGTGCCGCCGGCGGTACCCCCCCCGCCATCTTCAGGTCAGCATACCCAGGCTCCCCAGGATGGTCGCACTGCCACAGCTGAAGCCCGCCATGTGTCGGCTTCCATGACCCCTCAGCTTGCAGTGGAGCGGCGAGGATCCTGGCCATGGAAAGGCCAGGACTGCTCCTGCGGCTGCTATGTCATCGGGAGAGAGGCAGACACATGGTGGAGGCATTGTGCTGCGGTCATCTGGAGGTAAACAGCTTGTGTGCAGTGGTGGCCAAGATGGCGCCGGCTGTTGGGGGTGGAGTAGACCGGGACCCGAAGTGCCCAGCCGGAACCGGAAGTGCCCCAGCCGGAACGGAAGTGACCAGCGGAACCGGAAGTGACCAGACCGAAACCGGAAAGTGACCATACCGAAACCGGAAGTGCCCGTCCCGCGACCGGAAGTGCCCCCCCGCGAGTTTGCGCTGGTGGTCGGTGGGGGCTCAGGGGACCTGGGGGATGAGAGGCCGGGGGGTACAGGGGTGCCCAGCCCCGGACGCTGCAGCAGGCACCTCCAGGCACCCCCGGCAGGAGATGGACAGAGACGTTCGAGGACGGTAAATTGGACGGTAAGCTGCCCCCCCCCCAGGTCCCCACCCATGGACACATGCCACAGGCCCCGAGGGGCTCCCTGCAGCACAGGCGGGGTCCCCTCCCAGTGGACTGTATAGCATACGATTATATCCGGCAGTTGGAGGGGGTCCCCAGGGGGGGCTCCCCCCAGTACAGGTGGAGTCCCAAGGGGCTGGTGTGGTCGCGGAGGGAGGGGTGGGTGGGGGAGTTTGGTGGGGGGTGGTACCCCCCTCTGCTGTGGTCCCCCGGGGGGGGGGGAGCTGTAGTCAGGCCAAAGGTGGTGGGTCAGGGTGGTCAGGGTATATCAGCGGGGGGGGGTGCAACACCACCGGCAGGGATGGGGGCCCCCCCCCCCCCCGTCCCCCCCCACTTCTGGGGGGTGCTGAGGGGGGTGCCCCACTTCCGGAGAACATCTTTCGGGGGTCTCCGGAGGCCAACTTATTGTCTGCCCTAAAGGGGGGTCGCTCTTTCGCCCAGGTGTTGGGCTCTCGTGCCCCTCTGGACCACCTGTAGCCGGGTTTGGCGCCCAGAATTTCCGCGCCCCCCTGCTGACCAGGAGAGGACGCAGGGGTCGGCGTGGACGAGGGGTACAGGTGGTCCAGAGAGGAGGCGTAGGAATGTTGTCCAGCTTCGGTACGAGGGTCCGGACCCCTGCCCCGCTCGTGGTGAGGTGGTGGGCCTGGTACTCTCCTTGGGTTTTGGGGTGGATGACCTTTTTGCTGTCATCCATCCCACCAACACACGGGAGTTTGATATAAGTTTTGTCACTCCGTGTGTATGGAACGCTTTATCAGGGCTGTGGGTTGGTGAGGGGCGTTGACCCTTGGAAGAGGTACAGGCTCATTCCCATCTCCAGGCAGGAGGAGGTTAAGAACATCACCATCCTGGTGAGGAATGAGTCGCTCCCTCCGGAGGACATTGCCACCTGGCTCGGGAGGTACGGGCAGTTGCAGACCCCCCTGAGGAAGAACCTTGATGAGCGTGGGGTCTGGACCGGGGGCTTGGGTTGACCAGGATCCGGCTCAAGAGGGAGGGCAACAGTGTTGCCCACCTCCCTGGCAGCGCCTTTCTAGGCAGAGACCGGATCCTGGCGTTCTAACCCGGGACAGCCCCGTCGTTGCTCTCAAGTGCGGCAGCCCGACCCACATGAGCTCGGACTGCACGGTGGTCAGATGTGGCCGGTGCCACGAGTTTGGCCACCAGTCCGAGTCATGTGGGAAAGATATGCTGCAACTTGTGTGGTGAGATGGGGCACCATTTAGCAGGTGTCCCAAAGCATATCGGGGTTCTTCCTCAGGGGGGGACCTCCCGGGCCGGGAGCGGGCCGAAGCCCCCCGGCGAGTGATGGCCGGGGGGGGTGTGGGGATCCTGGAGCCCACTAGTACTACTCCGGAGGGACCAACAGGCCCATTGCCTCAAAGAAGGCGGAGCAGGCGTGGGCGTGGGGCTCCCCCCCCCGGGGGACACGGGCTCGGTTGGCCAGGAGGCTCCCGATCCTCCGGAGGGCGGAGCCGGTGGGGAGGAGTCGGGGAGGCCTGGGGGTCCCGGGCCTGAGGGTCCGGGGCCAGGGCCTTCCTCTCTAATGTTGCAGGGCGATCCCCCATCCCTTCCCTTTCCCCTCCTCACCATTGCTCATCCCCTCCACCTGGCCCTCCATCTGTTTCCCCATGCCCTCCTCCCTCATCTTCCCCTCCTCGTACCCCCCCCCCATCCCCCCCCCCTCGTCCCCCCCCTCCCAAGTCCCGTCCCCCCCCTTCCCCTTCTTCTTCCCGTCCAGCTAAGTCTGGTCCCCCCCCCCCCCCTGTCCTCTCCCTGTCTCTGGCCCCCCTCCTGCCTCTTCCATTCCCCCCCTTCTGGACCCAGAGTCTCCTCTGGCCCTGTGGCCATGGAGATGGAAGCTGCTCGAGCCTCATCCAAGAGGGAAATCTCGAACAGCGGGTCCGAGGAGGGGGGTGGTGTAGTCATCTCGGAGAGGTGGCAGGAGTGGGAGCAGGTGAGACGCAAAAAGAAGAAGGGGAAGGCTGCCAGATCTGGGGGGGGAAGTCCCCAGTGAAGGGTGGGGTTCCCCCGGGGCACGAAGTGGGGTGTCCCTGGGGAACCCGTTTGGTATCTTCTCCTCCTCCTCGGCTCAGAGGAGGAGGAGGAAGTGTAGATATGTAAATATGTTTTTGTGTTTGTAGTATGAAGGAGAACATGACCACTTTCAATCATTCTGATGGCGGTACCCTCTCCAATACGGCTTGCGACCATTAATGTCGCAAGTATTCGTTCTGCGGGAGCTCGTTTTATGGCCTTCGATTTTCTCAGCCGTGTTGAAGCTGACATTTTGTTTTTGCAGGAGACCTGGCTGGCATCTGTGGCAGAGATGCATCTAGCAAAGAGGGAGTGGAGATGTGGGCCCTCCCTCTGGTCTCTTGCGGCCGAGCCCCTGCAGTGGGGTTGCGGTCCTTTTTAAGACTGGTCCGTGGCTTGCCGGCGAGTGATTGAAGTGGAGATCGGTAGATGTCTGGTGGTGGGCGCTGTCGTGAGGGGGCAATTCCTCCGGCTCATAAATTTTTATGGGCCTCAAACTAGGAGGGAGAGGAGGAGCCTCCTTACGGCGGTTAAGCCTTATCTTTTTACGTCCCAGCAGGTGATTTTTGGTGGCGATTTCAATATGATCACTAGGCCCAAAGACCGGGCAGGGAGGTGCCGCCAACCTCTGGGATATGATAGTATTTTTTTTGAATAACGTAGTGAGGGAGGCCAGGTTGGTGGATGTGCACGTTGTCACCTCCCCAACCTCACTGGTTTCACATTTTCCCGAGGTAGTAGTAAGAGTAGATTAGATAGGTTTTTTTTAAAGGAGGACTTGTCTGCTCGGCTCCTGAGCTGCAGTCGGTAGAGTTCTCCGATCACTGTATGGTATCTGTGGCCTTGAATGTCGCTGACACTCCTCAGAAAGGGAGGGGTTTGTGGCGCCTGAATGGGTCGCTACTGGAGGATCCTGAGGTTAGGGAAGCCTATGAGGTTTTCTTCCTGGGCCAGACCTCGCTCCTTGAGGGCAACTGCCCAGCCTTGAGTGGTGGGAAGTAGTTTAAAAAGAGGTCTGGCGACTTTTTTCCGGGAAATCTCTGGGTACAGGGCAGCTTCCAAGTACCAGGCTTACCAGAGACTACGCAGGCAGCTTGACCGCCTGGTGTCCTCTGGGGGCTCTCAGGAACAGATATCCGGTCTGAAGGCGCAGATGAAGGAGTGTCAGTACGACCGTCTCGCCTCCCTGGTTTTTGAGAGGGATTATGGGAAGTTTATCTCTCCTGATCCCTACAGGAGCTGTGGTGAGGTGGCGAGGTCGAAGGTTGTACATGGCCTGAAGGATGCCTCAGGATCTCTGGTCCGGTCCAGATCGGGGATCCTGGGTGTCGTCAGAGACCACTTTTCGGACCTCCTGAAGAAGCGGCCTCTAGACATGGAGAAAGTCAGGGAATTCCTTGATGAGACCCCGCTGGAAGTGGGGTCTGACCTTCCTGACTCTCTGACAGAAGAGATCTCGGTAGCTGAAGTTGAGCAGGCTATTAGCTCTTTAGCTTCTAAAAAGTCACCTGGGCCCGATGGGCTCACGGCCGAGTTCTACAAAACCTTTAAGAGCCTCTTGGCTCCTCATCTGAGGGACGTGTTTAGTGAATGTTTGGCCTATGGCCTGCTGCCTCCCTCAATGAGAAGGTCAGCTCTGATCCTACTGTCAAAGGGGAAAGATCCGTCTGTGGTGGAGAATTGGCGTCCGATCGCCCTTCTTACCACAGATAGGAAGATACTGGCAAAGATCTTGTTTACACGTCTGTCTGCTTTGGCGGGCAGGATGCTGTCTCCCTCTCAGCACTGCACAATTCCTGCCGGGGCACTTTTAGTGCCGTCCTGAGCGTCCGGGAGGCTGTGGAAAGGTGCAGGGCTGATGGCAGCGAGCGGTATCTGCTTGCATTGGATCAGGCTAAGGCGTTTGATCGGGTGAACCACGAGTACCTTTGGCTGCTTCTGAGGAGATACGGTCTGCCTGATCAATTCGTTGATTGGCTGCAGGTATTGTATAGGGGAGCTGAGAGCTTCCCTCTTGTCAACGGTTGGGTGGGCCGGGCCTTTGCCGTGGACTCTGGCGTCCGGCAGGGGTGCCCGCTGAGCCCCCTCCTGTACATCTTTGCGGTCGACCCCTTCGTAAGGAGGCTAGACTGCGGGCGTCTGGGGGGGGTTCCGGTGGGACCTGTCGGGGGTCCGGTTTCGGCGGTGAGGGTTGTGGCCTATGCGGACGACGTCTCGGTGGTGGTATCTGGTCGTGAGGAGGCCCATTATGTGGAGTCCCAGATCGGGTGCTACTCTGAGGCGTCAGGCTCGCTGGTCAATTGGGACAAGAGTGAAGTTTTCTGGTTGGGGAAGGAGGGGGAGCAGTTCCCCCTTCCGGACGTGTTCCCCACGCCCGTACCAGAGATTCGAGTTCTTGGCATTCATTTCGGCCCGGGTGATTATCCCAAGCTAAACTGGAGCGCAGGCTGGTGAGTGCCACTCGGAAGGTGAAGGCCTGGAAAGGTTGGAAACTTTCCCTGAGGGAAAGGGTAAGCTTGGTCAAGACGTACTTATTGCCTGAGTTTCTCTTTGTAAGCTATGTGTGTCTTTTGCCAGCATCTCTCTATGCTCGGGTCTATGGTCTGTTCTTCCTGCTGTTGTGGGGAAGCAGACTGAACCTGATCAAGAGGGAGGTCACATACCGCCAGCGACGGCAAGGTGGGTTGGACATGGTCAACCCGGTGGTGTTCTTTGTCACCATCTTTGTTAAATACAATTTGCAGTCCATATTTGTGGACGAGCCTTCCTGGTGGGAGTGTTCATGCAAGGACTGGCTCTTGCTGTTCTTGAGGCAGTGGGGGGAGGGGGGGAGGCCCGGCGATCTGAGGAGATCGCATGGGTATCTCCCTTCCTATGTCCCCCTGGCATTAAAGGTACTGAGGCAGTGGCGGATAACTGCCCTGGAGGTGGGCTCTTTGGGTCGGCGGGAGCTGTACTTGAGGGTCATGGCCTCGGACATTTTGAAGCCCCTGTCTTTGAGGGACTGCCCTGAGAGGGTCCTCACGGAGGGGCTAGCCCTCTTGAATTCTTCTAGAATTCCAAGTAAGTTTTGGGATCTCGCATGGAGGTCGTTCCATGGACGACTCTATGTCCGTGCGAATCTCAAATACAGGAACCTGGGGGACAGGGACTGCCCCCGTCAGGAATGTGGTGGGACATTGGAGACCATGGACCATTTTCTGGTCCAATGTCCCTTCAACATGGAGGTTCTTACGAAGGTAGGGGGTGCCATTGGCTACCCCCGCCTTCCGGCCCTGACCTATGCTGAGCGAGTGTATGGTGATTTTGGGGTCCGCAGGGGATTTGAGTTATCGTCACTTTATTTAGTCAGCCTAGTTGTGCTTTATTACACTTGGCACGCTCGGTGTTTGGTGTCCACTAGGGACAAAATCCTGCCTGTGCATGAGGTGGTGGGCGGTATCTTTCGGGAGTTGGTGAAGGTGCGGGATCTGGAAAGGAGCAGGGTCGGGCCTGAGAGGTGTGCCCATTTATGGAGGGGGTTCCTCTTCCAGCCCCCTTAGGTCACGGCTCTGCCCCTCTCCATGGGTAGGGGCATCTATCCTTTTTCACCCCCTTAGATTTTGTTTATGGTATTTTTTTGAAATAAGGCTACAGACATGTCTGACTATCATGTTCTTGCTCATACGTGGGGTGTAGGTATTTGTTGTCGTGATGGTGGGGTGTGTTGTGGGTTGGCGATGATCTGGACAGTAGTGGTTTCTATGGACTTTAATATCTCCCTACTGTACCAGTGAGCCGTTTTAAGTGTTTTTTTTTTTTTTGGCAATGATCTGGGCAAGCTTTTCCTGATGGACTATAAAGACTTTCTCTTGTACCAGTGAGCCTGTTGTAAATACCTGTTCTGGTGCTATTTTTTTTTTTTTTTTTTCTTTTCTTTATAGTTATTTCTTGGTGGGTGGAGGTCGGTGATTTGATGGTTTGTGTTTTGTTGTTTGTTTTTGTGTTATTTGGTTTATTTCGTTATTTTGTTTATTTTATATATTTGTTAACCTTTTGGTCGTAGTTTTATAAATAAAAAATTACCCCTCCTCGGTCTCAGTGCAGCTCCACCCACTGGCAGTAGTTCCGGCTCCTCCCACAGAGCTCATTCTGCTTCCTGCTGGAGAGGAGAGAAGACCTGTCTTCCAGAGCTCCTGTGTTCCAGCCTACCAGGACCAGCCTCCAGCCCCCAGCCCCCTGCCCCGGAAGAGGGGTGGGATGGCCTCCCTCAGCCCCGGAGGTGGACCGGCTTCCGGCCTCCGGAGGAGTCAACAGCACCTGCCCTCCAGCCAGACCACCACCACCATCAGCAGGGAGGACCGTCTCTTCCTGGAGACCCAGGAGGGTCTCTCAGACTGGACAGCCCCTCAGCCAGGTGAGAATGAGGCAAGAACCAGGAGGAGGCGGGATAAAATCAAATCCCTGCTGGTGAGGATATCTCAGGCCTGCGTGGAAAAGATGACTACTCTCGCAGGCCTGAGGGAAAAGAGGGACAGGTGCTCCAGTAATAAGAGATCTGAATTCAAGGGGGCCATCACCACCCTAGGACTAGAAGTAAAAGAAATATGGGAATACCTGGGGGGCTTTTGCCAACGTGGGGCTGGAGAGATGAACTTCCTAGAGGAGCTCCGGAGGACCCTCCAGCAGGCCAACCGGGAAGGGAGCCAGGCAGCGAGGAGGAGCGGGCGGTCTAAGAAGGGGTCCCAACCCCCCAAACAGCCAGGAGAGTCAGGGGAGCCTGGGTGCAGTGGGGGGGGGGCGAGTGCCGGTGGTGCAGGGCCCAGTATGGCCATAAAACCTGGGGAGGGTTCCCGGGAGCCGATCCCTCGGTCCGTGGAAGGGACTGGGGGGTTGGCGAAGTCCGGGGAGTCCAGTGATCCAGGAGGTCGCCGGGCCCAGGTGCCGCCGGCGGTACCCCCCCGCCATCTTCAGGTCAGCATACCCAGGCTCCCCCAGGATGGTCGCACTGCCACAGCTGAAGCCCGCCATGTGTCGGCTTCCATGACCCCTCAGCTTGCAGTGGAGCGGGAGGATCTGGCCATGGAAAGGCCAGGGACTGCTCCTGCGGCTGCTATGTCATCGGGAGAGAGGCAGACACATGGTGGAGGCATTGTGCTGCGGTCATCTGGAGGTAAACAGCTTGTGTGCAGTGTGGCCAAGATGGCGCCGGCTGTTGGGGGTGGAGTAGACCGGGACCCGGAAGTGACCGCCCAAGAACCGGAAGTGCCCCAGCCGGAACCGAAGTGCCCCAGCCGGAACCGGAAGTGACCAGACCGGAACCGGAAGTGACCAGACCGAAACCGGAAGTGCCCGTCCCGCGACCGGAAGTGCCCCCCCGCGAGTTTGCGGTGGTCGGTGGGGGCTCAGGGGACCTGGGGGATGAGAGGCCGGGGGTGCAGGGGTGCCCAGCCCCGGACGCTGCAGCAGGCACCTCCAGGCACCCCCGGCAGGAGATGGACAGAGACGGTGAGGACGGTAAATTGGACGGTAAGCTGCCACCCCCCCAGGTCCCCATGGACACTGCCACAGGCCCCGAGGGGCTCCCTGCAGCACAGGCGGGGTGGGGGGAAAGTCAGGTGGGACCCCTCCCAGTGGACTGTATAGCATATGATTATATCCGGCAGTTGGAGGGGTCCCAGGGGGGCTCCCCCCCAGTACAGGTGGAGTCCCAAGGGGCTGGTGTGGTCGCGGAGGGGTCTGGGTGGGGGAGTTTGGTGGGGGTGGTACCCCCCTCTGCTGTGGTCCCGGGGGGGGGGGAGCCTGTAGTCAGGCCAAAGGTGGTGGGTCAGGGTGGTCAGGGTATATCAGCGGGGGTGGGTGCAACACCACCGGCAGGGATGGGGGCCCCCCCGTCCCCCCCCACTTCTGGGGGTGCTGAGGGGGGTGCCCCACTTCCGGAGAACATCTGTTGGGGGTCTCCGGAGGCCAACTTATTGTCTGCCCTAAAGGGGGGTCGCTCTTTCGCCCAGGTGTTGGGCTCTCGTGCCCCTCTGGACCACCTGTACAGCCGGTTTGGCGCCCAGAATTTCCGCGCCCCCCCTGCTGACCAGGAGAGGACACAGGGGTCGGCGTGGACGAGGGGTACAGGTGGTCCAGAGAGGAGGCGTAGGAATGTTGTCCAGCTTCGGTACGAGGGTCCGGACCCCTGCCCCGCTCGAGGTGAGGTGGTGGGCCTGGTACTCTCCTTGGGTTTTGGGGTGGATGACCTTTTTGCTGTCATCCATCCCACCAACACACGGGAGTTTGATATAAGTTTTGTCACTCCCGTGTGTATGGAACGCTTTATCACCGGCTTTGGGTTGGTGAGGGGCGTTGACCCTTGGAAGAGGTACAGGCTCATTCCCATCTCCAGGCAGGAGGAGGTTAAGAACATCACCATCCTGGTGAGGAATGAGTCGCTCCCTCCGGAGAACATTGCCACCTGGCTCGGGAGGTACGGGCAGTTGCAGACCCCCCTGAGGAAGAACCTTGATGAGCGCGGGGTCTGGACCGGGGCTTGGTTGACCAGGATCCGGCTCAAGAGGGAGGGCAACAGTGTTGCCCACCTCCCTGGCAGCGCCTTTCTAGGCAGAGACCGGATCCTGGCGTTCTACCCGGGACAGCCCCGTCGTTGCTTCAAGTGCGGCAGCCCGACCCACATGAGCTCGGACTGCACGGTGGTCAGATGTGGCCGGTGCCACGAGTTTGGCCACCAGTCCGAGTCATGTGGGAAGATATGCTGCAACTTGTGTGGTGAGATGGGGCACCCATTTAGCAGGTGTCCCAAAGCATATCGGGGTTCTTCCTCAGGGGGGGGACCTCCCGGGCCGGGAGCGGCCGAAGCCCCCCCGGCGAGTGATGGCCGGGGGGGTGGGGATCCTGGAGCCCCTAGTACTACTCCGGAGGGACCAACAGGCCCATTGCCTCAAAGAAGGCGGAGCAGGCGTGGGCGTGGGGCTCCCCCCCCGGGGGACACGGGCTCGGTTGGCCAGGAGGCTCCCGATCCTCCGGAGGGCGGAGCCGGTGGGGAGGAGTCGGGGAGGCCTGGGGGTCCCGGGCCTGAGGGTCCGGGGCCAGGGCCTTCCCCTCCTAATGTTGCAGGGCCGATCCCCATCCCCCTTCCCTCTCCCCCTCCTCACCATTGCCCCTCCCCTCCACCTGGCCCTCCATCTGTTTCCCCATGCCCTCCTCCCTCATCTTCCCCTCCTCGTACCCCCCCCCCCTCGTCCCCCCCCTCCCAAGTCCCGTCCCCCCCCTCCCCCTTCTTCTTCCCGTCCAGCTAAGTCTGGTCCCCCCCCTGTCCTCTCCCCTGTCTCTGGCCCCCCTCCTGCCTCTTCCATTCCCCCCCCTTCTGGACCCAGAGTCTCCTCTGGCCCTGTGGCCATGGAGATGGAAGGCTGCTCGAGCCTCATCCAAGAGGGAAATCTCGAGCAGCGGGTCCGAGGAGGGGGGTGGTGTAGTCATCTCAGGAGAGGTGGCAGGAGTGGGAGCAGGTGAGACGCAAAAAGAAGAAGGGGAAGGCTGCCAGATCTGGGGGCGGGAAGTCCCCAGTGGAAGGGTGGGGTTCCCCCAGGGGCACGAAGTGGGGTGTCCCTGGGGAACCCGTTTGGTATCTTCTCCTCCTCCTCGGGCTCAGAGGAGGAGGAAGTGTAGATATGTAAATATGTTTTTGTGTTTGTAGTATGAAGGAGAACATGACCACTTTCAATCATTCTGATGGCGGTACCCTCTCCAATACGGCTTGTGACCATTAATGTCGCAAGTATTCGTTCTGCGGGAGCTCGTTTTATGGCCTTCGATTTTCTCAGCCGTGTTGAAGCTGACATTTTGTTTTTGCAGGAGACCTGGCTGGCATCTGTGGCAGAGATGCATCTAGCAAAGAGGGAGTGGAGATGTGGGCCCTCCCTCTGGTCTCTTGCGGCCGAGCCCTGCAGTGGGGTTGCGGTCCTTTTTAAGACTGGTCCGGTGGCTTGCCGGCGAGTGATTGAAGTGGAGATCGGTAGATGTCTGGTGGTGGACGCTGTCGTGAGGGGGCAATTCCTCCGGCTCATAAATTTTTATGGGCCTCAAACTAGGAGGGAGAGGAGGAGCCTCCTTACGGCGGTTAAGCCTTATCTTTTTACGTCCCAGCAGGTGATTTTTGGTGGCGATTTCAATATGATCACTAGGCCCAAAGACCGGGCAGGTGCCGCCAACCCTCTGGGATATGATAGTATTTTTTTGAATAACGTAGTGAGGGAGGCCAGGTTGGTGGATGTGCACGTTCGTCACCTCCCCAACCTCACTGGTTTCACATTTTCCCGAGGTAGTAGTAAGAGTAGATTAGATAGGTTTTTTTTAAAGGAGGACTCTGTCTGCTCGGCTCCTGAGCTGCAGTCGGTAGAGTTCTCCGATCACTGTATGGTATCTGTGGCCCTGAATGTCGCTGACACTCCTCAGAAAGGGAGGGGTTTGTGGCGCCTGAATGGGTCGCTACTGGAGGATCCTGAGGTTAGGGAAGCCTATGAGGTTTTCTTCCTGGGCCAGACCTCGCTCCTTGAGGGCAACTGCTCCCGCCTTGAGTGGTGGGAAGTAGTTAAAAAGAGGTCTGGCGACTTTTTCCGGGAAATCTCTGGGTACAGGGCAGCTTCCAAGTACCAGGCTTACCAGAGACTACGCAGGCAGCTTGACCGCCTGGTGTCCTCTGGGGGCTCTCAGGAACAGATATCCGGTCTGAAGGCGCAGATGAAGGAGTGTCAGTACGACCGTCTCGCCTCCCTGGTTTTTGAGAGGGATTATGGGAAGTTTATCTCTCCTGATCCCTACAGGAGCTGTGGTGAGGTGGCGAGGTCGAAGGTCGTACATGGCCTGAAGGATGCCTCAGGATCTCTGGTCCGGTCCAGATCGGGGATCCTGGGTGTCGTCAGAGACCACTTTTCGGACCTCCTGAAGAAGCGGCCTCTAGACATGGAGAAAGTCAGGGAATTCCTTGATGAGACCCCGCTGGAAGTGGGGTCTGACCTTCCTGACTCTCTGACAGAAGAGATCTCGGTAGCTGAAGTTGAGCAGGCTATTAGCTCTTTAGCTTCTAAAAAGTCACCTGGGCCCGATGGGCTCACGGCCGAGTTCTACAAAACCTTTAAGAGCCTCTTGGCTCCTCATCTGAGGGACGTGTTTAGTGAATGTTTGGCCTATGGCCTGCTGCCTCCCTCAATGAGAAGGTCAGCTCTGATCCTACTGTCAAAGGGGAAAGATCCGTCTGTGGTGGAGAATTGGCGTCCGATCGCCCTTCTTACCACAGATAGGAAGATACTGGCAAAGATCTTGTTTACACGTCTGTCTGCTTTGGCGGGCAGGATGCTGTCTCCCTCTCAGCACTGCACAATTCCTGGCCGGGGCACTTTTAGTGCCGTCCTGAGCGTCCGGGAGGCTGTGGAAAGGTGCAGGGCTGATGGCAGCGAGCGGTATCTGCTTGCATTGGATCAGGCTAAGGCGTTTGATCGGGTGAACCACGAGTACCTTTGGCTGCTTCTGAGGAGATACAGTCTGCCTGATCAATTCGTTGATTGGCTGCAGGTATTGTATAGGGGAGCTGAGAGCTTCCCTCTTGTCAACGGTTGGGTGGGCCGGGCCTTTGCCGTGGACTCTGGCGTCCGGCAGGGGTGCCCGCTGAGCCCCCTCCTGTACATCTTTGCGGTCGACCCCTTCGTAAGGAGGCTAGACTGCGGGCGTCTGGGGGGGGTTACGGTGGGACCTGTCGGGGGTCCGGTTTCGGCGGTGAGGGTTGTGGCCTATGCGGACGACGTCTCGGTGGTGGTATCTGGTCGTGAGGAGGCCCATTATGTGGAGTCCCAGATCGGGTGCTACTCTGAGGCGTCAGGCTCGCTGGTCAATTGGGACAAGAGTGAAGTTTTCTGGTTGGGGAAGGAGGGGGAGCAGTTCCCCCTTCCGGACGTGTTCCCCACGCCCGTACCAGAGATTCGAGTTCTTGGCATTCATTTCGGCCCGGGAGATTATCCCAAGCTAAACTGGGAGCGCAGGCTGGTGAGTGCCACTCGGAAGGTGAAGGCCTGGAAAGGTTGGAAACTTTCCCTGAGGGAAAGGGTAAGCTTGGTCAAGACGTACTTATTGCCTGAGTTTCTCTTTGTAAGCTATGTGTGTCTTTTGCCAGCATCTCTCTATGCTCGGGTCTATGGTCTGTTTTTCCTGCTGTTGTGGGGAAGCAGACTGAACCTGATCAAGAGGGAGGTCACATACCGCCAGCGACGGCAAGGTGGGTTGGACATGGTCAACCCGGTGGTGTTCTTTGTCACCATCTTTGTTAAATACAATTTGCAGTCCATATTTGTGGACGAGCCTTCCTGGTGGGAGTGTTCATGCAAGGACTGGCTCTTGCTGTTCTTGAGGCAGTGGGGGGAGGGGGGAGGCCCGGCGATCTGAGGAGATCGCATGGGTATCTCCCTTCCTATGTCCCCCTGGCATTAAAGGTACTGAGGCAGTGGCGGATAACTGCCCTGGAGGTGGGCTCTTTAGGTCGGCGGGAGCTGTACCTGAGGGTCATGGCCTCGGACATTTTGAAGCCCCTGTCTTTGAGGGACTGCCCTGAGAGGGTCCTCACGGAGGGGCTAGCCCTCTTGAATTCTTCTAGAATTCCAAGTAAGTTTTGGGATCTCGCATGGAGGTCGTTCCATGGACGACTCTATGTCCGTGCGAATCTCAAATACAGGAACCTGGGGGACAGGGACTGCCCCCGTCAGGAATGTGGTGGGACATTGGAGACCATGGACCATTTTCTGGTCCAATGTCCCTTCAACATGGAGGTTCTTACGAAGGTAGGGGGTGCCATTGACTACCCCCGCCTTCCGGCCCTGACCTATGCTGAGCGAGTGTATGGTGATTTTGGGGTCCGCAGGGGATTTGAGTTATCGTCACTTTATTTAGTCAGCCTAGTTGTGCTTTATTACACTTGGCACGCTCGGTGTTTGGTGTCCACTAGGGACAAAATCCTGCCTGTGCATGAGGTGGTGGGCGGTATCTTTCGGGAGTTGGTGAAGGTGCGGGATCTGGAAAGGAGCAGGGTCGGGCCTGAGAGGTGTGCCCATTTATGGAGGGGGTTCCTCTTCCAGCCCCCTTAGGTCACGGCTCTGCCCCTCTCCATGGGTAGGGGCATCTATCCTTTTTCACCCCCTTAGATTTTGTTTATGGTATTTTTTTTGAAATAAGGCTACAGACATGTCTGACTATCATGTTCTTGCTCATACGTGGGTTGTAGGTATTTGTTGTTGTGATGGTGGGGTGTGTTGTGGGTTGGCGATGATCTGGACAGTAGTGGTTTCTATGGACTTTAATATCTCCCTACTGTACCAGTGAGCCGTTTTAAGTGGTTTTTTTTTTTTTTTTTTGGCAATGATCTGGGCAAGCTTTTCTGATGGACTATAAAGACTTTCTCTTGTACCAGTGAGCCTGTTGTAAATACCTGTTCTGGTGCTATTTTTCTTTCTTTATAGTTATTTCTTGGTGGGTGGAGGTCGGTGATTTGATGGTTTGTGTTTTGTTGTTTGTTTTTGTGTTATTTGGTTTATTTAGTTATTTTGTTTATTTTATATATTTGTTAACCTTTTGGTCGTAGTTTTATAAATAAAAAAATTACCCCTCCTCGGTCTCAGTGCAGCTCCTCCCACTGGCAGTAGTTCCAGCTCCTCCCACTCCCTTCAGTTTGCATCCTGCTGGAGAGGAGTGAAGACCTTTTTCCTGAGCTCCTGAGTTCCAGTGCTTCCAGCCACCAAGACCAGCCTCCAGCCCCAGCCCCCGGAAGAGGGGAGGGATGGCCTCCCTCAGCCCAGGGGAAGGACCAGCATCCGGCCTCCGGAGGAACCAGCAGCACCTGCCCTCCAGCCAGACCACCACCACCATCAGCAGGGAGGACCGTCTCTTCCTAGGGACCCAAGAAGGACTCTCAGATTGGACCGCTCCCCAGCCAGGTGAGACGGAGGCTAAAGCTAGGAAGAGGCGGGATAAGATCAAATCCCTGCTGGTGAGGATATCCCAGGCCTGCGTGGAAAAAATGACATCTCTCGCGGGCCTGAGGGACAAGAGGGACAGGTGTGCCAGTACTAGGAGGTCGGAGTTTAGGGGGGCCATCAACACCCTAAACCTAGAGGTTAAAGAAATCTGGGAATATTTGGGGGGGTTTTTTGAACGTGGGGCTGGAGAGGTGAGCTTCTTAGAGGAGCTCAGGAAGACCCTCCAGCAGGCAAGCCGGGAAGGAACCCAGGCGGCGAGGAGGAAAAGCGGGCGATCAGAGCCCCAACCCCCCAAGCAGCCGGGGAAGCCAGGAGAGCCTGGGTGTAGTGGGGGTGGGAGTTCCGGTGGTGCAGGGCCCAGTAAGGCCATAAAACCTGGGGAGGGTTCCCGGGAGCCGATCCCTCGGTCCGTGAAAGGGGCTGGGGGATTGGCCATGTCTGGGGAGCCCAATGATCCAGGAGGCCACCGGGCCCAAGTGCCGCCGGAGGTACCCCCCGGCGTCTTCAGGTCAGCGTGCCCAGGCTCCCTCAGGATGGTCACGCTGCTGCTGCTGCTGCTGCTGTGGAAGCCCGCTGTGTGCCTGTCTCCAGGACCCCTCAGCCTGCAGTGGAGCGGGAGGACCTGGCAGAGGCAGCGCCAGTGACCGCTCCTGCGGCTGGTAAAGGACAGGGAGAGAGGCAGGTGCATGGCGGCGTAGTGAGAGTATGCAGCGTGGCCAAGATGGCGCCGGCTGCTGGGGGAGGAGCAGCTGAGGCCAGCATCAGGGACCTGGAAGTGCCCCCCGCGGACCGGAAGTGCCCCCCGCGGACCGGAAGTACCCCCCGCGGACCGGAAGTGCCCCCCGCGAGTTTGCAGCCAGTGTCACCGGCTTGGAGGACCCGGGGGATGAGAGGTCGGGTGTAATGGACAGTAGAATGGACGGTATAATGGACGGTATGTTGCCTACCCCCCAGGTCCCCATGAACATAACCACAGGCCCCGAGGGGCTCCCTGCAGCACAGGCGGGGTGGGGGGAATGTCAAGTGGGACCCCTCCCGGTGGACTGTGTAGCCTATGACTTTATCCGGCAGTTGGAGGGGTCCCAGGGGGGCATCCCCCCAGTACAGGTTGAGTCCCAAGGGGCTGGTGAGATTGCAGAGGGGTCTGGGTGGGGGAGTTTGGTGGGGGTGGTACCCCCCTCTGCTGTGGTCCCGGGGGGGGGGGGGAGCCTGTAGTCAGGCCAAAGGTGGTGGGTCAGGGTGGTCAGGGTATATCAGCGGGGGTGGGTGCAACACCACCGGCAGGGATGGGGGCCCCCCCGTCCCCCCCCTACTTCTGGGGGTGCTGAGGGGGGTGCCCCACTTCCGGAGAACATCTTTCGGGGGTCTCCGGAGGCCAACTTATTGTCTGCCCTAAAGGGGGGTCGCTCTTTCGCCCAGGTGTTGGGCTCTCGTGCCCCTCTGGACCACCTGTACAGCCGGTTTGGCGCCCAGAATTTCCGCGCCCCCCCTGCTGACCAGGAGAGGACGCAGGGGTCGGCGTGGACGAGGGGTACAGGTGGTCCAGAGAGGAGGCGTAGGAATGTTGTCCAGCTTCGGTACGAGGGTCCGGACCCCTGCCCCGCTCGAGGTGAGGTGGTGGGCCTGGTACTCTCCTTGGGTTTTGGGGTGGATGACCTTTTTGCTGTGGGATGAAGCAACGACGGGGCTTTGATATAAGTTTTGTCACTCTCGTGTGTATGGAACGCTTTATCACCAGCTTTGGGTTGGTGAGGGGCGTTGACCCTTGGAAAGAGGTACAGGCTCATTCCCATCTCCAGGCAGGAGGAGGTTAAGAACATCACCATCCTGGTGAGGAATGAGTCGCTCCCTCCGGAGGACATTGCCACCTGGCTCGGGAGGTACGGGCAGTTGCAGACCCCCCTGAGGAAGAACCTTGATGAGCGCGGGGTCTGGACCGGGGCTTGGTTGACCAGGATCCGGCTCAAGAGGGAGGGCAACAGTGTTTTTCTAGGCAGAGACCGGATCCTGGCGTTCTACCCGGGACAGCCCCGTCGTTGCTTCAAGTGCGGCAGCCCGACCCACATGAGCTCGGACTGGACGGTGGTCAGATGTGGCCGGTGCCACGAGTTTGGCCACCAGTCCGAGTCATGTGGGAAGATATGCTGCAACTTGTGTGGTGAGATGGGGCACCCATTTAGCAGGTGTCCCAAAGCATATCGGGGTTCTTCCTCAGGGGGGGGACCTCCCGGGCCGGGAGCGGCCGAAGCCCCCCCGGCGAGTGATGGCCGGGGGGGTGGGGATCCTGGAGCCCCTAGTACTGCTCCGGAGGGACCAACAGGCCCATTGCCTCAAAGAAGGCGAAGCAGGCGTGGGCGTGGGGCTCCCCCCCGGGGGACACGGGCTCGGTTGGTCAGGAGGCTCCCGATCCTCCGGAGGGCGGAGCCGGTGGGGAGGAGTCGGGGAGGCCTGGGGGTCCCGGGCCTGAGGGTCCGGGGCCCGGGCCTTCCCCTCCTAATGTTGCAGGGCAGATCCCCATCCCCCTTCCCCCTCCCCCTCGTACTCCCCCCCTCGTCCCCCCCTCCCAAGTCCCCCCCCCCTCCCCCTTCTTCTTCCCGTCCAGCTAAGTCTGGTCCGCCCCCTGTCCTCTCCCCTGTCTCTGGCCCCCCTCCTGCCTCTTCCATTCCCCCCCCTTCTGGACCCAGAGTCTCCTCTGGCCCTGTGGCCATGGAGATGGAGACTGCTCGAGCCTCATCCAAGAGGGAAATCTCGAGCAGTGGGTCCGAGGAGGGGGGTGGTGTAGTCATCTCGGAGGGGTGGCAGGAGTGGGAGCAGGTGAGACGCAAAAAGAAGAAGGGGAAGGCTGTCAGATCTGGGGGCGGGAAGTCCCCAGTGAAGGGTGGGGTTCCCCCAGGGGCACAAAGTGGGGTGTCCCTGGGGAACCCGTTTGGTATCTTCTCCTCCTCCTCGGGCTCAGAGGAGGAGGAAGTGTAAATATGTAAATATGTTTTTGTGTTTGTAGTATGAATGAGAACGTGACCACTTTCAATCATTCTGATGGCGGTACCCTCTCCAATACGGCTTGCGACCATTAATGTCGCAAGTATTCGTTCTGCAGGAGCTCGTTTTATGGCCTTCGATTTTCTCAGCCGTGTTGAAGCTGACATTTTGTTTTTGCAGGAGACCTGGCTGGCATCTGTGGCAGAGATGCATCTAGCAAAGAGGGAGTGGAGATGTGGGCCCTCCCTCTGGTCTCTTGCGGCCGAGCCCTGCAGTGGGGTTGCGGTCCTTTTTAAGACTGGTCCGGTGGCTTGCCGGCGAGTGATTGAAGTGGAGATCGGTAGATGTCTGGTGGTGGACGCTGTCGTGAGGCGGCAATTCCTCCGGCTCATAAATTTTTATGGGCCTCAAACTAGGAGGGAGAGGAGGAGCCTCCTTACGGCGGTTAAGCCTTATCTTTTTACGTCCCAGCAGGTGATTTTTGGTGGCGATTTCAATATGATCACTAGGCCCAAAGACCGGGCAGGTGCCGCCAACCCTCTGGGATATGATAGTATTTTTTTTGAATAACGTAGTGAGGGAGGCCAGGTTGGTGGATGTGCACGTTCGTCACCTCCCCAACCTCACTGGTTTCACATTTTCCCGAGGTGGTAGTAGTAAGAGTAGATTAGATAGGTTTTTTTTAAAGGAGGACTCTGTCTGCTCGGCTCCTGAGCTGCAGTCGGTAGAGTTCTCCGATCACTGTATGGTATCTGTGGCCCTGAATGTCGCTGACACTCCTCAGAAAGGGAGGGGTTTGTGGCGCCTGAATGGGTCGCTACTGGAGGATCCTGAGGTTAGGGAAGCCTATGAGGTTTTCTTCCTGGGCCAGACCTCGCTCCTTGAGGGCAACTGCTCCCGCCTTGAGTGGTGGGAAGTAGTTAAAAAGAGGTCTGGCGACTTTTTCCGGGAAATCTCTGGGTACAGGGCAGCTTCCAAGTACCAAGCCTACCAGAGACTACGCAGGCAGCTTGACCGCCTGGTGTCCTCTGTGGGCTCTCGGGAACAGATATCCGGTCTGAAGGCGCAGATGAAGGAGTGTCAGTACGACCGTCTCGCCTCCCTGGTTTTTGAGAGGGATTACGGGAAGTTTATCTCTCCTGATCCCTACAGGAGCTGTGGTGAGGTGGCAAGGTCGAAGGTCGTACATGGCCTGAAGGATGCCTCAGGATCTCTGGTCCGGTCCAGATCGGGGATCCTGGGTGTCGTCAGAGACCACTTTTCGGACCTCCTGAAGAAGCGGCCTCTAGACATGGAGAAAGTCAGGGAATTCCTTGATGAGACCCCACTTCGGTCTGACCTTCCTGACTCTCTGACAGAAGAGATCTCGGTAGCTGAAGTCGAGCAGGCTATTAGCTCTTTAGCTTCTAAAAAGTCGCCTGGGCCCGATGGGCTCACGGCCGAATTCTACAAAACCTTTAAGAGCCTCTTGGCTCCTCATCTGAGGGACGTGTTTAGTGAATGTTTGGCCTATGGCCTGCTGCCTCCCTCAATGAGAAGGTCAGCTCTGATCCTACTGTCAAAGGGGAAAGATCCGTCTGTGGTGGAGAATTGGCGTCCGATCGCCCTTCTTACCACAGATAGGAAGATACTGGCAAAGATCTTGTTTACACGTCTGTCTGCTTTGGCGGGCAGGATGCTGTCTCCCTCTCAGCACTGCACAATTCCTGGCCGGGGCACTTTTAGTGCCATCCTGAGCGTCCGGGAGGCTGTGGAAAGGTGCAGGGCTGATGGCAGCGAGCGGTATCTGCTTGCACTGGATCAGGCTAAGGCGTTTGATCGGGTGAACCACGAGTACCTTTGGCTGCTTCTGAGGAGATACGGTCTGCCTGATCAATTCGTTGATTGGCTGCAGGTATTGTATAGGGGAGCTGAGAGCTTCCCTCTTGTCAACGGTTGGGTGGGCCGGGCCTTTGCTGTGGACTCTGGCGTCCGGCAGGGGTGCCCGCTGAGCCCCCTCCTGTACATCTTTGCGGTCGACCCCTTCGTAAGGAGGCTAGACTGCGGGCGTCTGGGGGGGGTTACGGTGGGACCTGTCGGGGGTCCGGTTTCGGCGGTGAGGGTTGTGGCCTATGCGGACGACGTCTCGGTGGTGGTATCTGGTCGTGAGGAGGCCCATTATGTGGAGTCCCAGATCGGGTGCTACTCTGAGGCGTCAGGCTCGCTGGTCAATTGGGACAAGAGTGAAGTTTTCTGGTTGGGGAAGGAGGGGGAGCAGTTCCCCCTTCCGGACGTGTTCCCCACGCCCGTACCAGAGATTCGAGTTCTTGGCATTCATTTCGGCCCGGGAGATTATCCCAAGCTAAACTGGGAGTGCAGGCTGGTGAGTGCCACTCGGAAGGTGAAGGCCTGGAAAGGTTGGAAACTTTCCCTGAGGGAAAGGGTAAGCTTGGTCAAGACGTACTTATTGCCTGAGTTTCTCTTTGTAAGCTATGTGTGTCTTTTGCCAGCATCTCTCTATGCTCGGGTCTATGGTCTGTTCTTCCTGCTGTTGTGGGGAAGCAGACTGAACCTGATCAAGAGGGAGGTCACATACCGCCAGCGACGGCAAGGTGGGTTGGACATGGTCAACCCGGTGGTGTTCTTTGTCACCATCTTTGTTAAATACAATTTGCAGTCCATATTTGTGGACGAGCCTTCCTGGTGGGAGTGTTCATGCAAGGACTGGCTCTTGCTGTTCTTGAGGCAGTGGGGGGAGGGGGGAGGCCCGGTGATCTGAGGAGATCGCATGGGTATCTCCCTTCCTATGTCCCCCTGGCATTAAAGGTACTGAGGCAGTGGCGGATAACTGCCCTGGAGGTGGGCTCTTTGGGTCGGCGGGAGCTGTACCTGAGGGTCATGGCCTCGGACATTTTGAAGCCCCTGTCTTTGAGGGACTGCCCTGAGAGGGTCCTCACGGAGGGGCTAGCCCTCTTGAATTCTTCTAGAATTCCAAATAAGTTTTGGGATCTCGCATGGAGGTCGTTCCATGGACGACTCTATGTCCGTGCGAATCTCAAATACAGGAACCTGGGGGACAGGGACTGCCCCCGTCAGGAATGTGGTGGGACATTGGAGACCATGGACCATTTTCTGGTCCAATGTCCCTTCAACATGGAGGTTCTTACGAGGGTAGGGGGTGCCATTGGCTACCCCCGCCTTCCGGCCCTGACCTATGCTGAGCGAGTGTATGGTGATTTTGGGGTCCGCAGGGATTTGAGTTATCGTCACTTTATTAAGTCAGCCTAGTTGTGCTTTATTACACTTGGCACGCTCGGTGTTTGGTGTCCACTAGGGACAAAATCCTGTCTGTGCATGAGGTGGTGGGCGATATCTTTCGGGAGTTGGTGAAGGTGCGGGATCTGGAAAGGAGCAGGGTCGGGCCTGAGAGGTGTGCCCATTTATGGAGGGGGTTCCTCTTCCAGCCCCCTTAGGTCACGGCTCTGCCCCTCTCCATGGGTAGGGGCATCTATCCTTTTTCACCCCCTTAGATTCTGTTTATGGTATTTTTTTTTAAATAAGGCTACAGACATGTCTGACTATCATGTTCTTGCTCATACGTGGGTTGTAGGTATTTATTATTGTGATGGTGGGGTGTGTTGTGGGTTGGCGATGATCTGGACAGTAGTGGTTTCTATGGACTTTAATATCTCCCTACTGTACCAGTGAGCCGTTTTAAGTGTTTGTTTTTTTTTGGCAATGATCTGGGCAAGCTTTTCTGATGGACTATAAAGACTTTCTCTTGTACCAGTGAGCCTGTTGTAAATACCTGTTCTGGTGCTATTTTTCTTTCTTTATAGTTATTTCTTGGTGGGTGGAGGTCGGTGTTTTGATGGTTTGTGTTTTGTTGTTTGTTTTTGTGTTATTTGGTTTATTTAGTTATTTTGTTTATTTTATATATTTGTTAACCTTTTGGTCGTAGTTTTATAAATAAAAAAATTACCCCTCCTCGGTCTTCGCCTTCCGCCGGGGGGGTACACCTACCCCCACACGGTCTTCGCCGCCGCCTTCCGCCGGGGGGTACACCTACCCCCCCCGGTCTTTGCCGCCGCCTTCCGCCGGGGAGAGAGACACCCACCGATGCTCTCCGCCATGTTCGGCCAGGCCCCCTACCCCAAATCAAGCTCTTTTACATCCGGGGGGGGGGGGGGGGCGGCCGAAATGGCGGAGAACAACGGGGGCGTCGCCACTCCTCGGTCTTGAGGGCGTGTGTGTGAGGCTCTCTGGACTTCCAGAGAGCCATGGAAGCTATCAGCCCAGGGGGAGGCTCTACTTCCCGGGCGGTGAGAGAAGCTATGCCTGTGGAGGGATCGGATACCATTTCAAGGACAGTGGAGAGTTTGAGACCATCAGATGAGGATCTCAGGTATCTGGAGTCCCAGATTGCTCTCTCTGCATGGCAGGAGCAGCAGCCAGGTGAAAGTGATTTTGAAGCTACAGGCCGTCGGATGGAAGTCTATGCAGTCTTGGAAAGGCTTATGGACTTTTTGGTGGTAGTGCATGAAGACCTGGCACGCTTAAGAACAGCCAGAGATCGGGTGGGCAAAAAGAAGCGGAAGGGCTATCGCCTGAGTGTTCAGACATTGAAAACGACCCTGAGTGAGTATATCACTTATTGGAACCGGCTGTTGGATCAGTCTACTATGGACACTGATGAGATGGATGAGTTGGAAGAACGCCTGATGGAGGTTTGTGATAAGGGAAGCCAGGCTGCTCGCCGTAGCTCCCAGGCTGAGGTGCCAATTTCCCCTTTGCCATCAGGGGGCGCCCAGCCTGGAGGCCTGGTCGGATCCCCCGCGATCACCGCGGGACCGGAAGTGGCAGGTCCCGGGGCTGCTGCGGACGAGGAGGAAGTCATGGAGGTTGGAGGAACGCAGGATGAAGTCGCGGCGGGTATTGCCGCGAATGTGTGTGCCGCGAGTCGCGAGGCTACTGCTGCGGTGGATGCCGCGGGTCGCGGGACTGCCGCTGCGGGTGTGGAGCCGGAGGGTATGGCCGCGAAAGTGAATACCGCGGGTTGCGGGGTTACCGCTGAAGGTGTGGAGCCGGAAGTAGCGGATCCCGGGACAGCTGCGGGTGAGGAGATGGGACTTGTGGAGGCTGTTGCTGAGAAGGATGGAGCAATGAAGGACGGTTCCGCGGGTGTGAGTGCCATGGATCGTGGGATTTCTGCCGAGGACACTGTGAGGGGTGAGATACCTACTATTGTCTCATCCCAGGCTTTGGGGGTGGCCACTGTTGCGGAGACTGTTGGGTCATCTTTTCCTGTGGACCTGCTGCCGGGTGGTGGGGTGCCTCTTGTGGTTTCCCCCTCCGGCCCTTCAGTTTCTGAGTCCGTGGCGATGACCCCCCAGCGCATGGAGTGGGGTGATTGCGAGCAGGGTAGTATAACTAGCCCATGTCTTGCGATGGACCACATACGGCTGCTGGAGGGTGAGCCAACTAAAGCGGACCAGAGTACTGGTTTTCATGACATTGGGGTACCCTCTGGGGTTTTGGAGCATACGGGTCAGCCCCAAGTGGGTCCTCTGGGCGGTGCGGGGACCCCTCCGGCAGCAATTATTTCTGCTGGGGGTGTTTCCGGTGCTTGTGCACCTGCTGTGCCCGGGGCCCCTGGGAAAGACTTAAGTATAGCTGTTGATAATGTTGATTCTAGCAATGTTGTTGTTTCTGATCTCCCCCCGCCTCCTCCCCAAATCAGTGGGTCCCAGGAGGCCGGGGTTATGTCGGCCCTAAAAGTGGGGTTGTCTTTTGCAGATGTCACTGGTGGCAGGGTACAGCTTGGGCGTTTTTATAGTGCCCACGGTACGATGGCTTTTAGGGGCTCAGTGCCAGCTGCCACTAGGGTGGGGGGAGTGGAGCGTAAGCGCCATAATGTTGTGCAGCTGCGCTGGTTGGAAGAGTTTGGTCGTCCTCCGGGGAGAGACGAGGTGGTGGATATGGTGTTGGCCCTTGGGTTTAAGGCATCAGACATCTTTGCTGTTATCCACCCCTCGGGCTCCCTGGAGTATGATGTAAGTTTTGGTACCCCCGTCTTAATGGAGAGTTTTATCTCCAGACGGGAGGTGGTGAAGAATCAGTCCTCGTGGAAATCCTTTAGAGCAGTCCCCCTGTCTAGACAGGAAGAAATAAAAAGGGTGTCAGTCCTGGTTAGAAATGAATCTATTCCCGCAGAAGATATCACAACATGGTTGGGGCGGTACGGCCAGGTGATGGCCCCGCCAGGGAAAGTTTTGGATGCCAAGGGGATCTGGACTGGTGCCTGGTCTGTCTCAGTAAGGCTTAGACGCATCGGGTTATCAGTGACACATGTGCCTGCGTCAGGTTATATTGGGAGGGATAGGATCCTTGCATTCTATCCAGGGCAACCCAAGCTCTGTTTTAGATGCAACAGTCCTTTGCATTTCAGTAGGGACTGTAGGGAACCCTTTTGCACAAAGTGTAATGAAGCTGGGCACTTGGCCAGCGGGTGCAATAAATTTCAATGCAATCTGTGCGGTGTTATGGGGCACGTTTTTAGCCAGTGCCCCTCGGCCTTTCGGGCACCTGTTGGGGGGATGTCTCCCCCTGCGGGGCCTGGGGGGTCTAGGGAGTCTGTGCTTCCGGTTGTTTCGTCGGCCGGGCCTCCTGCCCCGCTCCAGCTGGCTGGCGCAGTGACTCTTGAGGGTCAGTCTTTTGTGATGGGTTCCGGGAGTCCGGGGCCATCGTCAGGAAGATTGGGTCATAAGTCGGGCGGCTCGAGAGTTTCCCCTTTAAAATCTGGGGGGAGGGGTAAGGCCCCTTTGGTGCAATCTGTGGTATCTCGTGGCAAGGCTAAGATGCCTAGGGTGGTGTTGCATCCCCCTTCTCGGGATTCGCAGCCCATTCCTACTTGGTCTGGGTCCTCTGTCCCTGTGTCTGGTGGTGGGGGGGATCAAGAGGTGGGTCGTTTCTCTGATTCTGATACCCCTAGTACGAGACCTGTTCGTAAGGGCAGAAGGGGTAAGGTTCCTAGAGATCCCCAGCCAGTTGTAGACTTGCCTTCTCAGCCAGGTAAGGAGAGTAAAAGCAATGTTTGGGTGGCGGTGGGAAAGGGGCGGTGTGAAAGCAGTCCTGGGGTGATCCCCAGTTCTGGGTCAGGTCCTGGTCCGGGTGTTTCCTCTCCAGAAGGTGGAGTTGGGGCGACAAGTAGTGCCCAGACTCCCCCTGGTATAGCCCTGCAGAACAGGTTTTCCACCTTGGATCCTGTGGAGGATTCTGGTGGGGGTATGGTTGCAGGGGATTGTGCTGATGGAAGTAAATGAGTAATTTTACTAAAAAAAAATAAAAAAAAAATAAAAAAATGCAGTAATGTGGTAACATGTGTATGAGCAATGTTGGGTGGCGGTGGGAAAGGGGCGGTGTAAAAGCAGTCCTGGGGTGATCCCCAGTTCTGGGTCAGGTCCTGGTCCGGGTGTTTCCTCTCCAGAAGGTGGAGTTGGGGCGACAAGTAGTGCCCAGACTCCCCCTGGTATAGCCCTGCAGAACAGGTTTTCCACCTTGGATCCTGTGGAGGATTCTGGTGGGGGTATGGTTGCAGGGGATTGTGCTGATGGAAGTAAATGAGTAATTTTATTAAAAAAAAAAAAAAAAATGCAGTAATGTGGTAACATGTGTATGAGCAATGTTGGGTGGCGGTGGGAAAGGGGCGGTGTAAAAGCAGTCCTGGGGTGATCCCCAGTTCTGGGTCAGGTCCTGGTCCGGGTGTTTCCTCTCCAGAAGGTGGAGTTGGGGCGATAAGTAGTGCCCAGACTCCCCCTGGTATAGCCCTGCAGAACAGGTTTTCCACCTTGGATCCTGTGGTGGATTCTGGTGGGGGTATGGTTGCAGGGGATTGTGCTGATGGAAGTAAATGAGTAATTTTATTAAAAAAAAAAAAAAAATGCAGTAATGTGGTAACATGTGTATGAGCAATGTTGGGTGGCGGTGGGAAAGGGGCGGTGTAAAAGCAGTCCTGGGGTGATCCCCAGTTCTGGGTCAGGTCCTGGTCCGGGTGTTTCCTCTCCAGAAGGTGGAGTTGGGGCGACAAGTAGTGCCCAGACTCCCCCTGGTATAGCCCTGCAGAACAGGTTTTCCACCTTGGATCCTGTGGAGGATTCTGGTGGGGGTATGGTTGCAGGGGATTGTGCTGATGGAAGTAAATGAGTAATTTTATTAAAAAAAAAAAAAAAAAAAAATGCAGTAATGTGGTAGCATGTGTATGAGCAATGTTGGGTGGCGGTGGGAAAGGGGCGGTGTAAAAGCAGTCCTGGGGTGATCCCCAGTTCTGGGTCAGGTCCTGGTCCGGGTGTTTCCTCTCCAGAAGGTGGAGTTGGGGCGACAAGTAGTGCCCAGACTCCCCCTGGTATAGCCCTGCAGAACAGGTTTTCCACCTTGGATCCTGTGGTGGATTCTGGTGGGGGTATGGTTGCAGGGGATTGTGCTGATGGAAGTAAATGAGTAATTTTACTAAAAAAAAAAAAAAAAAAAATGCAGTAATGTGGTAACATGTGTATGTACAATTGCGTAGTTGCGTAGATTTTAAAGTTTTGGGGAAGGTTAGGGTTATGATTTTGTTTTATTTGTTTATGCATAATAGAAGTATGTATGTTTTAGGGGTTGGGGTTACTTGGGAAGTGGAAATGATTAAAGAGTATAATAATGCAAGTTATTGGAGCAGGTATTGGTGCGATTTTAGTGATGTGCAGATGGTATATGTATAGTATGGTGGGATAGTGTTTGTACGTAAAGAAAATGTTTAGTGGTAGAGGGTTGCTTTGGTACTTGGGAAGTGGTAATGACTAAAGAGTATAAAAATGCAAGTGAGTGGGGCAGGTATTGGTGCTAATTTTTAGTGATGTATAGATGGTATATGTATAGCATGGTGGGATAATATTTGTATGTAAAGAAAATGTATTGGGGCAGAGGGTCGTTTTGGTTTTATTGTTTTTGTTTTTTCTGTATACATTTTTGGTCGTAGAATTTTCAATAAAAAATTGCCACTCCTCGGTCTTCTAGCCATTTTCTGCCGGGGGGGGGAAACACCCACCCATGCTCTCCGACATGCTCGACTGGGCCCCCACCCCAAAATTAAGCTCTTTCACATCCGGGGGGGGCCAGCCGAAAACAGCGGAGAACAACGGGGGTGTCGCCCCACCTCGGGCTCCTCCGCTTCTGCCTGGCTCCTCCCGAGGCCAGGGCTTCTTTCGCCGTCTTCCGCCGGAGGGCGCCACTCTCCGGGCTTCTCGTGGCTGTCTTCCGCCGCGGGGCACCACCCGCGGGGGCCAGGCCTTCTTCTGCCGCCGCCCCCTTCTATTTCTTCTGCCTGGACGAGGGTCGTACATCCCATCCAGGACTTGGACGTGGCGGGCTTCTCGTCGCTCTCTTCTGCCGCTGCCCCCTTCACCACGAAGCTCCGTGCTTGTTTGATAAGGGCAGCGGGCTTCCGACGTCTTCGACCGGAGCGAGGGTCGTACATCCCACTCCGGATTTCGTCGCCGGCTTCTGCCTGGCTCCTCCTGGGGCGCTGAAATGCCTTGTGAGCGGCGGGCAAGGACTTATATTGGCATAGGGCGTGGTTATGCCAACATGTGACCTTAACCCATGTGACAGTGATGTGATGTGACATCATTTCAGCGCCGCACCTCGCCGTGTCAACATCGAATGGAAGAAGAAGCCGGCGAGTGTCACCCCGCGGCGGAAGACAGCGACGAGAAGCCCTGGCCCCAGGCAGAAGCCGGCGACGAAATCCGGAGTGGGATGTACGACCCTCGCTCCGGTCGAAGACATCGGAAGCCCGCTGCCCTCATCAAACAAGCACGGAGCTTCGTGGTGAAGGGGGCAGCGGCAGAAGACGGCGACACAGCGACGAGAAGCCCTGGCCCCAGGAGGAGCCAGGCAGAAGCCGGCGACGAAATCCGGAGTGGGATGTACGACCCTCGCTCCGGTCGAAGACATCGGGAGCCTGCTGCCCTCATCAAACAAGCACGGAGCTTCGTGGTAAAGGGGGCAGCGGCAGAAGACGGCGACACAGCGACGAGAAGCCCTGGCCCCCGCGGAAGGGCCAGGCAGAAGAGGCTATCGAGAGCCCCCCCCCCCGGCAGAAAACTACGAAGCCCGCGGCCCTCCCCCATAGGCAGGAAGCTTCATGGTGAAGGGGGCCACGCCTAGAAAACCGGGGGGAGATGTGCGACCCTCCCCCCGGAGAAAACGTCGAAGCCCGCTGCCCTCATCAAACAAGCACGGAGCTTTGTGGTGAAGGGGGCCGCGGCGGAAGACAGCGGCGGCGAAGACCGGGGTGGGTTGGCGGAAGACCCCCGGAGCTGGCTAATAAATTATTTTATTCTTGTGTGGTTTATTTGTGTTAACAACTTTTCCCACCAGGTGAATGGGTAGGGGTACCATGTACCCCATACTCATTCACATAGGGTGGGGGGCCAGAATCTGGGGGCCGCCTTATTAAAGTGGCTCTCAGATTCTGATTGGCTCCCGCCCGCATACCCCGACAACCAATGGCCAGGGTTGTCGGGAAGAGGCTCTTGTCCCTATCGACATGGGGACAAGAGTGCTTTGGGGTGGGGGGGCAGTGCCCCCCTCCCTCAAAGCACACACTCCCCCATGTCGAGGGCATGTGGTCTGGTACGGCTCAGGAGGGGGGGGGGGCGCTCGCTCGTCCCCACCCCCATTCCTGTCCGGCCAGATTGCATGCTTGGGATGAGGGCTTGGTACGGATCTGGGGGGGAACCCCACGCCGATTTTGGCGTGGGTTAACCCCTCACGTTCCGGACCAAGCCAAAGTGCCTATTGTGACCCTGGGGGGGAAGCCGCGCCGGTTTCAAATTTGAAATTTGGCACGGAGTTCCCCTTCAGTGTCAGCGCAGCCCGAGAACACCTCGGAGCTTCCCGTACGTCGCTTCACGCAGTGCAAACACTGCTACGCCCCTTGGTATTTACCAAGATTTTCCCGACGTACTGAAGAGGCGCACGCAAAGCCCCGATTTCTCCCTCTGCGCATGCCCAGTATGCAAATGAACCTTCAGAGGTTCTAGCGTACTTTGCAAGCGCACGGGGATCGGGTCCCAAAAGTCACTTTCCCTTTCAATTCGGCCCGCCACACACGTTCAAACACATGTCACCTCACTTCCCCTGCATCACCCCCCTCCCTCCCCTCATAAACTCCCGCCCGAATCCCCGATGTTTACAGAACTAAATGCCGCACGCCAGCTCTGTACTGGCGTGCTGTGCGCCCTCTCCTGGGCGCATTAGGCACTTTAGTAAATGAGGAAACACGCTGCACTGGCAGCGTGTTTCTTTTGTAAATCTCAAAAACAGGTTTACTCCTGCTTGTGCACCATGAGTCATGGCGCACAGGCTTGGTAAATCAGCCCCTATGTGTCACTGTGCATGCGGCATAAACTGCCACGCATGTGCAGTGATGCCGGGGATATATGCGGAGACCTGTTCCTCCATATCCACTGACTAAGGGACAGCCGGACCGCTGGCACTGACGCAACCAAAAAATATTTTTTTTCCTTTTCTGTTTTTCCACACATTTTTGGGATGTGGTGCTGAGTAAATCAATTGAATCTGTTACTACCTTAATTTTTTTTTGTTGGCTTGTTTCACCTTCGTTTCGGCTCCAGATGACCCAGAATTATTACTGACTTAGTGGTATTTTTTTTTAGTACTGAGGTAATTTGGGTAATGATCGCAGTCTTTTGTGGACCGGATTGGAGGGATTTACCTCTAGATTTCAGCCAAAAATGATAGGTACCCATCTTTTCTGAAGCGTGGTTGGACGATCACATTGGTTACAGCGCCTTGAGGTGATTTAGTTTGCATTTGTAGCGCTATATAAGTTACTCACTCACTCATAATCACCAAGATTTAAACACCTTTTTTCAGTGGATCAAGCAATTATTGATTATGTAATCATCGCTATGCTGGCATAAAAAAATACTTTAATCTCAATATTGAATGTAAATGTATGCCCTTTGGCCTTCATATACAGATTTTCCCAAATGTACCCATAGTCAGCAAGGAGATGAATGTCATCTGGGAGGACAATCTTTAAAGTTGCTCTATTTGTATGATGGAGATCTTAAAGGACCATTATGATAAAGGGATTGTCCTCATAGATGAACAGATTCAGACTCAAAATCATGAACTCGCACTTCGTCCCCTGTATGAAGAGAAACAGAAATGGTTAAGTAAGTTCATGGAACAAATTTAATAAAAATATATTTCTAAAAAATAAAGCAGTTTCTCTTAATATTCATACCACACCCAAGGGCCTGGTAATGGACAGGGGGGGACCCCCTGACGTTTTTTTCAACGACTTTGATCTGTATTGCCAGGACCCAACAATTCATGAATAGCCGCGAGGAGTTTTAAATGACTCTTTTTCCTTTAGAAATGACATTTTGTGCAGGGACAGTTCTAAACATGGGTAACATGCGCTACTTTACATGCATACTATACACACCGCCAGGTACAAAATTTAAAGGAATATTTCACTTTTATTGTTTCACTTTAAGCATTATTAAAATCACTTCTCCCGAAAAAAAATGGCTGTTTTTATAACTTTTTTTGCATTGATACATATCCCCTGGGGCAGGACCTGGGTCCCCAAACACTTTTTATGACAATAACTTGCATATTAACCTTTCCAATAAGCACTTTTGATTTTTCATGTTCGTGTCCCATAGGCCCCGTACACACGACCGAGCTTCTCGGCAGAATCCAGCGAGAAGCTCGTTGGGATCCATATTCTGCCGAGAAGCTCGATCGTGTGTACGTTTTCGCCGAGCAAAGTGTCGAGCGAGTTGTCGAGCCAAAATAGAGAGCAGGTTCTCTATTTCCTTGACGGGCCATCGGGACTAATGGCTCGACGCCTTTTTTCGAGAACCTCGTTGGGCCGAACGATGGGTTTAGCCCGACGAGGTTTTCGTACGTGTGTACGCGGCCATAGACTTTAAAGGTGTTTGCGTGTTCGAATAAATTTTTTGCCTATTTGCATCTTCTGGTGCAAACTGAACTGGCGGGTGTTCAGCTCATCCCTATTAAAGAGGTGCTTCAGGCTCCCAACTAAAAAATTTTAATCAACAGCTACAAATACGGTAGCTACTGACTTTTAATATTAGGACACTTACATGTTCAGGCATCCAGCTGTGTCCTCACCTGAGCTGATTGTTCAATTAGCTATCGGAAGCTGCCATCTTAACTAAGGGAAACCGTCAGTTAAGCGGCAGTTAAGCCTTGTGGTTTCACAGCTGGTTTCCTACTGTGCCTGAGCTCAACTTGAAGGAGAACAGGAAATATCACATAACACTGGGGTTCATACCTTTTAGGAGTTAATACCCTTAATGGATTACCCAATCTGTCCTCATACAGCTTTACACTAGACTGTATTTATCATCATTTACCATTTCTATTAAGTACAAGCATGTGTCATGATAAGAGATACAGGAATCTTACCAACACTGACAGCGCCAGGAGAAGTCTGTTTCAGCGCATGTGCGGGGACGCGCAGGTGCGCGCGCATGATGTGCGCGGCGCGAGCGTGCACGCGGCGCACGCGCGCTGACGTCATTTCGGCGCCAAGAACTGCTATTTAAACCATCTGATCCCACTGTATCTTGCTGACCAGTCTGCAGCAATTCCTGACTGAATCTGAACCTGTTACCTGTCTGCCTGATTACCGAATACCTGACCCGGTTTCCGTTGACCCTTCTCTGCCTGCAGCCTGCCTCTGACCCCGGCCTGATCCGACTACCGACTCTGCTCAAACCCGCCTTGCTGTCTGCTTACCTGATTCACCGACCCGGTCTGAACCTGATCCAACCCTCGAACCTGTCTCCGTCTCCTGATTGGTGCCTGATCCAGTGTCTGCCAATCCCTTGGTTCCTATTCACAAGCGCTACAACACCGTTCCTGTGTTTGCTGGATTTCTGCTAGGACATCGTCAACACCTGTTCACTTCCTCTTCCGGTCCATCTCCAGCTTCCACCCATGTGTCCCTCCAGACTCAGTACCCCCTGTCTGCTCTACCAGGGGTTCCTGAGTCAGAGGCTTACGAGAGGCCGCTCCCTGCACATTGGGCTCCATAACCAGGTACGTGACAGCATGACTGTAAACGTCACTGTCAATAGCTTGGTTTTACTTTACAGTTGGATAGCTAGGAACAGAACAGCTAAAATAAAATCATAAAGATTTTATTATACTTACTTAGAAATGGAAGGTCACAAGCTAGCTACATCTAGGAAGACCTTTTTCTGTTTTGCTGTGCAATCAAAGTATGGAAGCGAGGTATAGTTACTGACAGTGTTTTCTACATGTCATTTGGCATACCAAGTTGATCTCTCTACTTTGAGTTCAAGTTCAGTAATACACAGAATCCTGTTTCAAAGTTTTTTTTATAAATTATTCAGAGATCCAGCCTCATACCCCTTACATTTGGTCCCAATAACTCTAAAGGATGTAGATATCCCTGGTTAAGAACCAAGTATAATAGAACCTGTCCAGTCCATGTTTCCTTTGATAGGGGTTAGCTAGAGCACATTTTCCTACCATAATAGACATAAGATTTTTGTGTTTTGTCTGTAACTGTCTCTTATTTTGCACATTTTGCAGAGCAGCTTTCCACACTATTTTAGAAAAAGTAATGTTTGAATTCAGTTAGCCACAGGGTCAGTATCATATAGATGTGTCTGTAATTATAAGGCTGAGTATACAAACTTTGTTTTCTTGCCTAGTTAAGCTATTCTAGATCTATTTTGCTGATAACTGACATTGGTAGAACATACAAAATCCCACTGATAATTGGTTACATTCAAAGGTTTTTTGCTGAGTGGCCATAGTGGATATGGCTACAGGACTAGGTCTGTCAGTGTATAAAAATAACTTCAGTTAAAGTTTGCATTATTTGAATATATACATGTATATTTCTAGATTTGACAGAGTGTTCTTCTACAAACAAATCGAACGTGGTAATGGATCTAACTGCTTATTGCTTAACTGTATTAACTGTATCATGACAAACTAATTTTATCTAGAGAAAATAAATTAGACTAATTGTGAATTTATAGGAAAGAGATGTTCAGACCACTAAAGGTGTTTAGGGACTTACCAAATGATTGGTTCCTGCAACATAGTTATTTTAAAGTCAGAAGGGGATTTTTTAAATTATTAAAGTAATTATTTTGTAATTACATAGAGATTTTAATAGTGCCTTTATGGTTGCACAGCTTACAAACAGCACCAGGGACAGAGTAAGGCTCTACTGGCATTAAATGGCATCAACAGTAAAAATGATGTTCTCTTTCACAATTTAAATGATTGTGCATAAGCACCAACCAGTGGGTGTGTTTAAGGTTTACATAACATAACCCAATATAGTCTGAGAAATACATCTCTTTTGTTGGAAAATAGTTTTTGTTGATGGAAACCTATGACAATAGTAATTATACACATCATTCTAAAGTGACTTTACACACTGCATACCAGTAACGTTCCTAATGCCCCCTGCTACATACACTGTGCAGTTACACCTTATGGGCCAGATTCACGAACAGTTAGGCTGGCGGATCGAGTGATCCGCCAGCCTAACAGTGACTTTGAGCCGGCGTTTCTGTTTTCTGTAACCAGAAAACAAGAAACGCCAGGTTGAAGTTCCGATGCGAGCAGCGTAACTGAGTTTCGCTATCGCATCGTTACTTCAACTTAAAAATGGCGCCGGGGGCGTTCCCGCCGATTTACGCTCAAAAAATATGTTAATGAGCGGAAATCGGCAATTCACGATCGAATTCCGGCGCGACGCAATGACGATACGACGTTTCCGGACGGGATACGCGGCGCATAGATATACCTACATGGGGTTGGAGTATCCTATGTTAGGTATAGGCGTCGTCATCGCGTCGGGAAAAAAAAAAAAAAAAACGTCGCTTGTGTAAAACGGTCATGAATGGGAATGTGACGTCATTGACGTTCATTCACAGATTTTGGAGCATGCGCACGGGGATGTTTTGACACTCGACGCATGCGCAGTACGTTGGCGGCGGGATCGCGCGTAGTTAGCATACTACACGCCCCGTACCCGCCCAATTTGAATTCCGCCGGCTCATTTGCGATGCGCTGCCGCAACTTTAGGAGCAAGTGCTTCGTGAATGACAGCACTTGCTCCTAAAATTTCTGCAGCGCAACGCAAATGAGAAGCGTTACTCCAGAGCAAAGATGCTCTGGACTACCTGAATCTGGCCCTATAAGTGATTCCCTGCAATGCTAATCTGCCATTGGAGCCTGCTCTGCAATTCAAAAAGTAAGATTTGAGGAACCCTTCCGCTGCCTATTGTGTCAAAGTCCTCGGGCCTGGTGATTGGCACTTAGTGCTGCAATTTGGGAGGGTACACAACACGTATGCCCTATACAATATAATATTGGATTTTTGACAGAGGTGGATTGAAGTGGCAGGGATGCACAGCGAAAGTAAGAACACTTTTTTTTCTTGTCATCGCTAAAATTATCTGAATCAGGTAAAAAAGACATGCTCCAATGTTCCCTTACGAGTTTCCTTTCTGTACATCGTGTGTCAATCATGATTATACAATGGTGGGAAAGTGCACAAGCATAGCATGGTTCCCATATATTGCCAGGTGACCTTCATAGCAGCTGTATTCACTATGGACATAGAATATTTACATATTCTTAACAAGTAGTAAAAGTGATTTAAAACAAGTCATTAACTGACATCTTTAGCTGTATGTACTTTTAAATATTTCACCCATTAAGACCACAACAAAGACTCTTATGTTCGGTTTATTTAAATTTCTAACAGCTTAAAAATAAATGTGTTTGCACTAGAGGAAAAGCAGGCTGCAAAAATCTGTTCATAGAAAATAGCTAAGGATTATAGTGGCTCTAATGTGAACTTTTGAAGATGAATTCCCCCACAATGCATATAGCTACAGAGACCTAAAAGAGTTTGTTTTAACATGATTTTACTGCTTGTTTAGAATATGTAGATACGTTATTGCGCATAGTCTAGACCAGGGGTCTTCAAACTATGACCCTACAGTTGTTTAGGAACTACAATTCCCATCATGCCAAGTCATGTCTGTGAATGTCAGAGCTTTACACCTGTCAATATTTGAGAATACTAGCTTAGTCTTTATGAATATAATGCTCATGAAAAAAATTCATGTGTATCATCAATGCTTAAAAATGTCATGATCATTTCAAGATCACAAATGATGAAAGATATAGGTCTAAAATTAGTAACATCTAACATAGGTTTAGGGATCACATTGTTAAAGTTGATTTTAAAATGCAAATGCCGCTAAACGCAGCATGCACATACGGCATGCAAATGCAGAAAAACTGATGTTTTTAAACATTGGTTACTATCTGTCAAGTTAAATCGTTCAGGAGAGGTTTTAAAACGTCCCATGTACATTAAGCGTTAAACTTCAATAAAAGCTGGATATCAGCTTTAAAGGCTGAATTATCAGCTACTGACAATTTTTCTCTGAAGAGCGCACATACTGTATATGTAGGGCTATGTATTCTTACGATTTTTATAATAACCATTGTAAAGGTCATCAGGGCCTGGAGTTTTCACACTCAGCTTTTCACAAGTTTTAAAGGCAAGTCAAATTTCAGCAGTCAAGATTGGTGTATCTTAAAGTGACTGTAAAGTCAGAAGGTTTTTTAATGCATTCTATGCATTAAGATAAAAAAACGTCTTTGTGCAGCAGCCCCCCTAATACTTACCTGAGCCCAGCTCGATCTAGCGATCTAGTGTTGCAGGAGTGTCTTGGCTGCCTGGGACTTTCCCTCCTCATTGGCACCATTGGCTCCTGCTGCTGTCAGTGAGCCAATGAGAAGCAAGGGGGCGGGGCTGGGCCAAACCATGGCTCTATGTCTGAATGGACACACAGAGCAGCAACTCAGGTGCCCCCATAACAAGCTGCTTGCTGTGAGTGCACTTGGCAGGCAGGACAGGGCAGGAAAGCACCAGCGAGGGACCTGAGAAGAAGAGGATTTAGGCTGTTTTGTGCAAAACGTAGGTATGTATAACATGTTTGTTATTTTTAAAGAAAAAAACAAACAAATACTTTAGTATCACATTAAGGAGAGTGGTGGATTGAAAATATTTATTGAATCTATCTGTACTTAGTGGTATACACTGTTAGTATAATGTAGTGTAAAAATAAGACAATTCTTGTAGAACCATATGGGGGTTTTGAGATATGGAGCCAGTGTTTAGTCCAATTCTCAGGATAGCGGTTGCCATTGGTTTGGGGTTAGATTTTTGAGCCAATGTGTGAATTTGTCCAATCTGTTGTCTTAAATCCTTATGAGGCTTATGTTTTCATTTTGTTAATACCTGGCTTTATATTTTGTAGGGGAGTGTTGTCATTTCTTTAACTTTAAAGTTAATTGAATAATATGACCTCTGTTAGTAGATTTATAGGACACCCAAATAGTAACTGGGGAGCTGTCCTCAGTCTTATTTGTTTAAAAAAAAAAAAATCATTAATGAAGAGTAGTATATTGCTACTAAACGCTTCATAACCTAACAAAGATTTGCTAAGCCACCAAAGAGGAAACGGAAGAAAAAATATAAGCAGATTAAACTTCAATACATTTCTCTGTGTGTTTAAACATATTTGTATCACTAGCTCTGACGCAGCTGCTGGATTGGTTGGGTCCTCCTGTTTTGCTCCAGTGATGACCCACACTGTACATGGACCTAAGCAACACCAACGCCCTGCCCCTGCTCCTGTGTCCTGTGTCACAGCTTTTGATTGACAACAGCAGGAGCAACTTCTGTTGCTATCAATCCCCTAATGAGGAGAGTGTCAGTGGCTGGATACACTGTGCTCGTGCAGATTGCTGCATGGGGTCGGGCTCGGGTAAGAAAAAAGGAAGTGGGCAGAGGGTGGGGGGCGTGGTCTCACATGGTAGGGTGAGGATGCTTATTGCATGAGCTCCTGGCCCCCAGCCAGCCCTGGCCCGATACAGCAGTGGTATGGAGCGGGGAGCAGCCTCATCCTTTGTATCCACCCACTCAGCCACGCAGCCTACACTTCACTGGGAGCCAAAACTACATCCCACCTGTGTTTCCTGATGTTCATCGCACCGTTCACATTACCTGTCAGCTCTGCTGAGCATGATTCATCTACCGCTGCTGTAGACATTCACTTCAACTAGCTGTCATTTTACATATTGCCTCGGACCTCTGCTAGAGCACTCCGGCATCTCTTTTGAACGTCACCGACTTTCATGCCTGAATTCTACCAGAGGTTTTCCATTGCACCCACATAAGACTCACCGCTCCTTAAGATCGATCAGCTCCTTCCCTTCCTTAATCAATAGGACCATAGGTTGGCTCCCTCTTCCTTTCTATTTACAGTAATGCCTCGTACACACAGTCGGGCTTTTGACTGTGAAAAAGATCACCGTGAGTCTGTCGGAAGTCCGACAGAAAGAAAAAGAACAGGTTCTCTATCTAAGGTCCGTCGGACTTCCGACAAAAAAAGTCAGGTGGAGGCTACACACGGCTGGACTTTCCGAGTAAAAAGCCTGTCCGGCCGTGTGTACGAGGCATAACAGTATGCACTCGCTCAAGCAGACAGCACAGATCCCTTTTAGCTATAAAAATTGGGTGAACATTTCCCTAGAGGCTTAGCAGACACCGGCACTGTAAAGGCGCCTCTCTCTTCAGCAGGAGGATTCGTTATCATCTCTTATGAAGGAAGATGACAAAATCAATAATACAAGCACTCCTCACGCAAACAGACATAGAGGCTCTTATCTGCAGGGTAGAGGATGTCCACCGTAAGGAACTACAGGTCATACATGGAGAGATACAGACAATGTCACAATCGCCTTGCAGCAGATGAAACCACGACTCATGCTCTAGAGCAGGGGGTAACCTCATTGGAGAAAGACACGACCTCTCATATGGAAACAGCCACAGCATTACAATTACAATTGGAAGATTTGGAAAACCAGAGTCGCTGGAACAACCTGAAACTCGGCGGCCTTTTAGAAACTATAGACCAAGGAACCCTCAGTAAAACGGTAAGGGGCATTTTTCATGAGTTGTTGGGTGATGCTGTTCCTGCTAATATGGAACTGGATAGGGTTCATAGAGCACCGAACCCTAAAACCACAGACTCCAACTGCCCGCGAGACTTGATCTGCCGCCTCCATTATTATACACATAAGTAGAGCCCTATCTCGTCTAATCTCAGACCAGATAAGAGTAGGGGAAAAGGGGGATTTTGTTTTTTCTTTTTGTGGATAATCGGGGGACACATGAAATTGGATTTGCCAACTCACAATTATTTTTTCTATCACTATCAATAGATAACAAGACACTAGAGGAGGGAGGGTAATAAGGGGAAGGGGGAAGGGGGAAGGAGAGGCAACACATTACTCAAGCTAAATTCAAGTAGTGACATTGAGAACATTATTGCAATAACTATGGAGCTGGAGGGGAGGGGAATAGTTACAATAAACAGTTTCTTGCATGTGTTTATGTTAGAACACAATTTTTGAACTTCAGGGGGAGAGCGAAGTGGTTTGAGGGCTGAGGCATGGTTGTAGTGGAGTTTGGAAGAATATGGAGGGGGAAGGGGTAGCAAGGGAACCCCCCCCCCAATGAATTGTTTTTAAATTATTTATTTACCCCTCCCCTCCTAATTATTCCTTATACAACATAGGGTATAATCAGTTATCATGGGCTCCGGACCTACACTTATAGAAGCACCAATAGGAGCCAAATGCCCTTATTTTGTTTTTTATTTTGAATAAAGAAAAGATAATTTTTTTCCTAAATATAATGTTAGATTGCCCTTTTTTTCTCTTCCAGCTGTTAACTATGTTATGTTTCTCAGAGACGATATGCTGAATTTGATCAAATACAGTTTTATAATTATCTTGTATTTTTTTATTTACTATATAGATGGCCGGGCAGAGTTTGCCAGGGGTTCCCCTTTTCTCGTCATGCTCAACTATCCCCCCAGTTAGCACTCATATTGTTTAGAGAAGGAAGATTGAGTCATAAAGCAAATTTGCTTTAGCAATCCTTGGCGAGGTCGTTGTTTGGTGCCCACCCCAAGTGGTCATAGTTAACTATCCTAGTTTTTTTTTATTTCAACCTACTTTTTTCCACGGCCTTCCCCTTCCCCTACTGTTTTTCAGAGTAGAAAAGAAAGAGGAAAGGGAAGAGATGGTTCAATACTTTTATTATTATGAAGAGATACCCCCGATTGAGGTGTTACCCAAGGACTATGATTTTGGGATTAGGTTGTGTTTCTGAGTTTATGACATTCTGAATAATATGTTGATATGGAATATTATATTGTTGAACAAATTAATCCTAACTTGTTAGACATGAATGTATTACCCAGTGTTGAGGTTATTAGTATCTAAAGCATGTATCTTCTAATGATTGAAGCCCTTTTTTTCTTTTCTTAAATGAAAAAAAGGGAAAGAAAGGGAAAAAAAAGAAAAAGAAAAGGGGGGTGTCTGGGGAGGGGGGGGGGTGGGAAGCTGCAGCAAAGAAAGTTTTTCACCTTAATGCATAAAATGCATTAAGGTGAAAAACCTTAAGGCTTTACAGCCATGTTAATTGAATTGGGGACTTAGATAGAGTGAACACTTTTAACTGAGAATTTTACATCCAGTTGGTCACTGGATCACTTTGTTTTCTATTAGCATCTGGGTCCTGTGCCAAACAGCTGCCCTGTTGCATTTTGAGCACAGCAGGATGGCTGCTCAGGGTGAGCACAATTCAGAGATCACTTGAATGGAAAGTGTTCTCTGTTTGGATGAGATGGAGAGGCAGGGAGGTGATGCTCTCCACCTCATCCAAACAGAGAATGCTTTGCATTCATTGAGAAAATAGAAAGCATTCTCTAAATGCCACCTGTGCTCAGCAGCTGACCTACTGAGTTCACAATGCAGGAGGGCAGCCACTTGGCATGGACCCAGAAGCTAATGGAGAATAATGTAATGGGGTGCCCACAACAGTGATGTTTTGCTTCTAGAGCAATCCCACTGGTATGATATATGCAAAAATATTTATACCTGGAATTCTTCTTTAGGCATTCCAGTCTCCTCTTGGCATAACTCGTGTCTTAAAACACAAATTAACGTTAATACCCGAATAACACATTAAAGTGGCCAAAAGCCCTTTCACCACACCAGTCCTGGTGTTTTGGGATGGCCGCTACCATAGGCAAGATGGATGTGGATGAAGGGTAAGCCGCAGCGAAACATTTAGCAGCAGTATTACTATTGTTTTAAATGTGGCAATTTTGAACTCAGGCTGGACATTAGGGAGCCACTGGCTTCCTAGCAACCAGCAATGTATCCCCACCTGACCATTCAGCTGCCAAGGTATGAATTTTGTGGGGGAAACCCACATTTTTGTTGCCTTTAATGTAGGGCTGCCCCTTGAAATCCATAACAGACCCCCATCATAGATCATAGCTCTGGTAAAGATTTTGGGGGAACCCCAAGTTTCTCTCTTTTTTTTTTTCATTCTTACTGTAGGCTGTACTAAAAAAAAAAAAAACATTAGTCAGTAATTTACATTTTGCTGCCAGTTTCTTTTTTTTGCCATTGGAACCGTCCTCAAACATACATGACCCTTAATGGAGTTGGGGGGGGGGGGGGGGGTTTACTGGCAATTTAAACTGTATTCGGATTTACATTCAGAACATGTGAGCTGTTTGGCAAATGTCCCGTGAACATATCCCTAATCACACCAAACAAGGGTTTGTGTAAATGCTAAACTTCTTTAGGCTGGGTTCACACTAGTGCTGGCATTGCATGAATCTATGTATTGTCGCTGCTGCCGCCCACTATTCAGGTGTCTGGCCCATTGTTGAGCACCGGCCATCTGAATAACAGTGGTGGGGGTGTTTTTGGAAGTATGAAAGTAAAAAATGAATCCGCGCAATAGGACCAAATATTGCCTGTGAGTAAGTATAGAGTCTTTACGCCCTTAATTCATTAATTTAAGCAGCTACCTGATTTATTTCACCTAGGTGGGATAATGATTTGAGAGAGGATGGAAGTAGGAATGGCGCTAGCTTTTAAAGTGCAGTGCTGATGTGGTAAATAGTGTTACAGGCGCCTGTACTTAATAGTGAAAAACGCAGTGACATATAATCAAATACAGGTAAATTGGTGCATTTTAATAAAACCTAATTTTGAAATCCTAGTACGGAAAGTAAAGGAAAATGCTGGTAATATCCAAAATGTATGTGTAAATAGCAATGCGATTAAGTGAAAATAGATGAATTAAATTGCTTGAGCAGCTGCCATAAAAACGCAGTTCCAAGTGATCCAAAAAAAATATAATAAAATAGTGCACCATAATAAAATCCTTGTGCTACAAAGGCTAGTGATATCCACTCCAAAGGTGTGAGAAATGACAAAGAAAAAAATTAGTTAAGTGCCAATAATTATAAATAATTCATCTATTTTCACGTAATCGCATTGCTATTTACACATACATTTTGGATATCACCAGCATTTTCCTTTACTTTCCGTATTAGGATTTCAAAATTAGGTTTTATTAAAATGCACCAATTTACCTGTATTTGATTATATTTTACAGTGTTTTGGAAGTGCTTGATTAGAGCCAGAGGCTCTAATAGGCTTCCTGATTAGAGCCTGTGGGCTCTAATCAGCTTCCAAATGGTTACCCAGAGGGAGCATGGCTGTGCGTTCCCTGGTTAAACAGTGCTGTGTTAAGGAATCGCTTCCCTAACACTGACCTGCCTCTTAGCAAATCAGGTTCACCGGGTCTGGTTACCGGTCACCTGATTGGCTGAAGCGGCAGGCTTGGAAGGACGAGAGGAGGAGCGGACAGGAGAAGAGTATTCCTGACCGAGGAAGAAATGGAGGACACCGCTCGCCGCTCGCTGCCTGCCGTCGTCACCCGCTGCCGACCTGAGACAAGGTAAGGGCCGGGCAGATGGCGGGCAACGTTTGGGGCACTGTGGCAACACTGGCAGGATTGGGCACACTGGAATCATTGGGAACACTGGCAGCATTGGGCACACTGGCACATTGGCAGCATTGGGCACACTGACACACTGGCAGCATTAGGCACACTGGCAGCATTTGGCACACTGGCAGCTTTTGATGGCACAGTTGCAACATTTGATGGGCACAGTTGCAGCATTTGATGGGCAAGGTGGCAGCTTTTGGTGGGCACAGTGGCAGCGTTTGATGGCACAGTGGCAGCGTTTGATGTTTTTTTTTTCAAATTATTTTCTTTAATTTTTTTTTTTGCATAATTCTCCTTTAGGGGCGTGGCAGGGTGTGTGTCCTATGCCTATATACTTTTGCTGATAGGTATCCCTCGTTCCCATCTCAAAAAGTTGGCAGGTATGCAGTTGGTGGTTGTTGGTGGACCCCATTATTTATCATCACAGGTAAATGCCCTTATTGACTTTGATAAATAGTCTTAAAACGGATTGGAAGAATGAAGGCATGTTTCATTGAGGCTAGGTTCACACTGTGTGTGGCGTGGCTCGCAGCAGGGGATCCACTGGGACCCCATTCACCATTTCAGGTCCAAATTAGGTCTGAATTTTCGGCTGAATTTGAATCTGAAACAGAGCCAAAGACGCACAGGACTCTTCTGCTGTGTGCTCCGTGGCCGCCGCAGAGATGTGTGAACCGACCCATGCGACTGTCATGCGAATTGGATGACCCGCATCCAATTTGCTTAAGTGTGAAAGCAGCCTAACGTTCTACAGGTAAAAGGACAAGTGTCTGTAGATTGAGTATATGGCAATGTACTTCTTTCGCTCTCTCTAATGAAGCTAAACAGCACATGCCTTTGTAAAATATAGCAAAAGATTCATTACTGTCAGTATAGAGTTAATGCAATTTGATAAATAGTTTGCAAATATGCAGCACGTGGGTTAAAACCTGGCGGAAATAATCCTGCTGAAGTTACTGCACCAATAAGTCACGCACAGTAATTGGATGATAAAATGCCACATGAACTAACATGAGATTTACAAGCATTTGCTTCATATTGCAGCTCTAGATAAACTGCGCTCATATTTTGTGGTGAGCAGCACAGGAAACATTTACAGTCGGATAGCTGCTGGATATTAGATTACATTATCATAGCCAGGTTACCAGCCTCCCCAGTCGTTATTAAAATAGTAAAAAAAGGCATGTATATCATAGCAACAGTGGACAAAAAAAATGAATATACAATATATATATATAAAAATAAGCATTTCAGATGGATTTTTTTATATTGTAATGCCCTCAGTGCTAGAATTTAAAAAAAAAAAAAAAAAAATGAATGATATGCAAAAGAGAGTTATCCTTGCTATGTTTTTGTTCCTAGAAAAGCAAAATTAGAAAAAAATAAAAAAAACATAAGCAGCACATCTTTTGTCAGTCCAGCAGGGGGCAGCCTTTTTTCAGCTATTTAATACCTAAAAGCTCAGTGAGCAGCAAGAGAAAATGTTGATCCTAATTGGAGCAGACAGAGGGATCCTCTATAATCCATCAACATCCTTTTCAAATTATGATTCTTAGGTGGGTGGTGTCTGAAATGCCAGCGCAGGCTTCTCTGTAATAGAGCCAAACAATTGTCAATTCTCTCTGCTGAATACACACTTGCTCTAAGACAGACGTCTGAACATGTGACACACGATTTCATTTTATTTCTAATTTGTTAATGGAGGGCGCTTGACGGGGTATTAAACCGTAGTTCCCATCAGCACATTCTTGCGTAAATGAATAGTATTTGGAAAAGAAATGTCCACGGTTGTATCCAGGAAGTGTCCTTTGTGACCATTTAGCTCCCCATAAACAGATTTTTTTTTTTTTAAAAGCATTGCTTGATTTTTTGGCACTGCTTAAAAAAAAAAAAAAAGTTACTTTGATGCTCAAGTGCAAATAAAAGGTAACCTAATGCTGAGATTTACATTATATCATGTAGTCAGCCTTGTCATAAAATCATAAACATGTTTTTTTTTTTTTATGTAATTTATTCAAGCAAGCGTTGCTAAATTATGCAGAAAGGAAAATCCCAAAACATTTTTTATTTTTCGAATTGTCACTTCTTTGTCTTTCATGCAAGGCACGTCACAATATAAATCCCAGTAGGTGGAACAGGTGCTGGTTTGAGGGTTACTATACACAATAAATACCAAATCTGAGGCAATATAAACCATTTCGGTATGATAGCTTGTGTTTAACCACTTCAGCCCCGGAAGGATTTACCCCCTTCCTGACCAGAGCACTTTTTGTGATTCGGCACTGCGTCGCTTTAACTGACAATTGCGCGGTCGTGCGATGTGGCTCCCAAACAAAATTGGCGTCCTTTTTTTCCCACAAATAGAGCTTTCTTTTGGTGGTATTTGATCATCTCTGCGGTTTTTATTTTTTGCTCTATAAACAAAAATAGAGCGACTATTTTGAAAAAAATGCAATATTTTTGACATTTTGCTATAATAAATATCCCCAAAAAATATCTAAAAAAACATTTTTTTTCCTCAGTTTAGGCCGATACGTATTCTTCTACATATTTTTCGTAAAAAAAAATCGCAATTAGCGTTTATTGATTGGTTTGCGCAAAATTTATAGCGTTTACAAAAAAAGGGGGTAGTTTTATGGCATTTTTATTAATATTTTTTTTTTACTAGTAATGGCGGCGATCAGCGTTTTTTTTCGGTACTGCGATATTATGGCGGACACACCGGACAATTTTGACACATTTTTGGGACCATTGGCATTTTTATAGCGATCAATGCTTTAAAAATGCATTGTATTACTATAAAAATGCCATTGGCAGTGAAGGGGTTAACACTAGGGGTCAGGGAAGGGGTTAAGTATGTTCCTGGTGTGTTCTAACTGTATGGGGGGGGGGTGGACTCACAAGGGGAAATCACTGATCTTCCATTCATACATTGTATGAATGGGAGATCAGCGTTTCCCCGCTGACAGGAACAAGAGGTTTGTGTTTACACACATACCTCCCGTTCCCCGCTCTGTAACGAACGAGCGCGCGTGCACGGCGGGCCCTCTAGAGGCCGAAAAAAATAGGACGTAGAGCTACGTGCTCTCGCCTAGCAGTGCCGACCTGCCGCAGTAATATGACCGCGGCTGGTCGGCAAGCAGTTAAAGTGGTTTTGACCCAAAAAACAAAAATATGTAATATATTGCAGCTTACCGATCCTTAAAGTAGTATTAAACTCAAAACCAAAAATATAATATATTGCAGATTACCAATCCTTAGATGTGGTGGCTGCATTAGTTTTCTTTTTCCAGGCTTTGTTCCCTCTGTTTTCATCTTGTGATCTGGCCAGTAATACACCTCTTGTATTATGCTGCGTACACACGACCGTTTTTCGGGTTGTAAAAAATGTAATGTCATTAAAAACGATCGTGTGTGGGCTCCAGAGCATTTTTCACGATGTAAAAAATGGGCATTAAAAATTTCGAACATGCTCTAATTTTTTCAGGTCGTTTTTAACGTTGTCGTTTTTGACGTTGTAAAAAATGGTCGCGTGGGGGCTTTAACAACGTGAAAAAAACGTGCATGCTCAGAAGCAAGTTATGAGCCGGGAGCGCTCGTTCTGGTAAAACTAGCGTTCGTAATGGAGTAAGCACATGGAACTTTCCCTTTATAGTGCCGTTGTACGTGTTGTACGTCACCACGTTTTGCTAGAGCAATTTTTTTCATGATCGTGTGTAGGCAAGGCCGTTTTAATAGAAACATTTTCCTAGGAAAAAACACTGCGCTAACAGGTGAATTTTTTTTTGAGAATAAATAGATTAATTAAACTATTATAGGAAGCTGCCAGTACCTATTACTCAAGATACCCAAAGTAAACAACATATAAATACAAACAAGGTACAGCGCTAAAGTGATCAATGATAATAAAAAATATTGAATATGAAAACGTGAATTTTCAAAAGTAACAAAAAATGTAAAAGTTGATGAAAAATGAAGGGTGAAAACAATGTTATACCAAGTGTAAAAATATACACAATAAAGTCCGGGATATAAACACCTAAACTGACAGGCAGGGCAAGGAGAGCATTAATTAGAGAAGCAGCCAAGAGGCCCATGGTAACTCTGGAGGAGCTGCAGAGATCCACAGCTCAGGTGGGAGAATCTGTCCACAGGATAACTATTAGGCCGCGTACACACGAGGACATTTATCCGATGAAAACGGTCTGGCAGACCGTTTTCATCGGATATGTATGCTGGGCTATTTTGGTTTAATCTGTGTACACACGATCAAACCAAAATCCCCGCAGACAGACAGCGCGGTGACGTGGCGGTGACATTGACGCCGCCACGTCACCGAACCAGGAAGTAAAATACTTCCACGCATGCGCCGAATCCATTCGACGCATGCGGGGGATTTTTGTCCGCTGGTTAGGCGTACTAACCAGCGGACATGTCCGACGGACGGGTTTCCAGCAGACAAGTTTTAAAGCATGCTTTAAAACTTTTGTCTGCTGGAAACCTGTCTGCTAGCCCGTACACACGATTGAATCTGTCCGCTGAAACTGGTCTGCGGAACCAGTTTCAGCAGATATATTCGATCGTGTGTACGCGGCCTCAGTCGTGCACTCCACAAATCTGGCCTTTCTGGGAGAGTGGCAAGAAGGAAGTCATTATTGAAAGAAAGCCATAGGAAAGTCAGTTTGCAGTTTGCTAGAAGCCATGTGGGAGACACAGTAAACATGTGGCCTAAAAGCAAAACGCTAGGTATGGTAGAAAACTAACACTGCTCATCACCCTGAACACACCATCCCCACTGTAAAACATGGTGGTGGCAGCATCATGTTGTGGGGATAGAGTCTGATAGAGCTTGAGCTATTTTGCAAAGAAGAGTGAGCAAAAATGTCCCTCTCTAGATGTGCAAAGCTGGTAGAGACATCCCCAAAAAGAATTGCAGCAAAAGGTGGTTCTACAAAGTATTGAGTCAGGAGGGCTGAATACAAATGCACATCACACTTTTCACATATTTATTTGTAAAATAAAATTGAAAACCATTTATAATTTTCCTTCCACTTCACAATTATATGCCACTTTCTGTTGGTCTATCACATAAAATCCTAATAAAATAGATTTACATTTTTGGTTGTAACATGACAAAATGTGGAAAATTTCAAGGGGTATGATCACTTTTTCAAGGCACTGTACATGTTTGTTTTTGGGTTTAAAGTGATTGTAACAAACATTATATACTTACCTGCCCTGTGCAGTTGGTTTTACCAGATCCTCCTCTTCTCTAGTCCCCTTGTTGATGCTCCTCCCTCCTGCCCCCACAGCAAGCATACATGGAGCTGTGGCCTGGACCGGCCCAGCCCCCTTTCTCTCCTGATTGGCTGACTGACTTTGAATGACAGCAGCGGGAGCCAATGGCGCTGTGCTGCTGTCTCAGCCAATGAGGAGGGAAGTCTCGGGCAGCCAAGACAATCATACAACATTGCTGGATCTAGAGGGTAAGTATTAGGGGGCTGAAGTAGCTGTTGCACACAAAAGGCCTTTTATCTTATTGCATAGAATTTTACATTTTGTAATACATTTTGTAAATTTGTAATACTGTATGTTATTGGACCTTTCTTTAGCACAACTCACAAAAGTCCCATTGGCAAAGTTCCCTTTTGGCTTCTGCATAAGTAGGGACTGACTGTTGTTATGGTTTGAGTTTAGGTGGCCTTTATCCATACTTATGTTTAAGATAAAAAAAAAACTTCTGCCTTTACAATTACTTTAATGGTACTTTACCAAACAACCTAATCTATAATTAAAACCCCTTTCTAGTGGGCTAATATATATAGCTGATCCCAGTTCAGACCAAACAGATTTCTTAAAAAAAAAATGATAGTTCTGAAAATTATACTATCCAGTTTATAATCATGGTGCCTATTCTATAGTGCTTGTTTAGAAAAAAAATAAAGAATAAAAGTTCACTCAAACTGATAAATTTGTTTTTCCTGGATTCGGTTCAGTTCAATCATCTTTTTCCCATACCATAATGTGAAGCTATATACCGCTGTTCCAAAAGCCATAAAACAACTTTATTGCTCTAGTAGTGTTGAGGACATTCCATCCATCTCCTCTCACTGATGTGTTTCACCTTCTCCTGAGGCTTTCATTGAGCTAGAGCATGTGGAAAGATAGGAGTATGCATATATTGTACATGTAGTTCCCTCATAGTTAGGTTCCTAGTGAAGCAGTTGTCGAATGCTCATGGCTGTTCTGGGTCTAACAGGCTGCAGGTTTGATTGTGCTCCCCTGTCTTCCTGAGGCTTCTTGAACATAGAGGTTTGGGCAGGGCAAATCTCAGCCTGAATATTTATTATGCTCCAGTAAATCCCTGGGGAGTTGTGCCCAGAAGGTGATTGGAGAGGCATATAAATAGTGGTAGTAAACTCTTAAAATGTACTTTTACCTACAGGTAAGCTTAAAATAAAGCTTTCCTGTAGATAAAATGAATATCTCCTTAACGTTCACTGTTTAGGAGATATTCTAAGGAGCAGTAGGTGGTGACTTCACCGGCGCATGCACTCTGAAGGAACAGCATACCCATGCCGTTCCTTCAGAGCACTGTGCCGTGGCTGTGATGTCATTGAGGCTCAGCCATTCAAGGAGACGCAGCACACAAACTCTGAAGGAAGATCGGGTGAAGATGGAAACCTCTGCAGCGGTGACAGCACACCACCGGAGGGCTTCATTTCAAGGTAAGTCTTTCATAATGTGCTCATTTGTGATGCATTCTAGCACATTTTGCCTTTAACTTGCATTTTTTTTAAAAGCCTTTACTACCACTTTAAATAGTCTAAGGCCGCGTACACACGATGAGACATGTCCGCTCAAACTTGTCCGACGGACCGTTTGCAGCGGACATGTCTCATCGGATTTTGGTCCGATGGCGTGTACACACCATCGGACGAAAATCCCCTCGGTCTAAGGACGCGGTGACGTGGCAGTGACGTTGACGCCGCCACGTCACCACTCCAGGAAGTAAAATACTTCCACGCATGCGTCAAATCCATTCGACGCATGCGTGGACAATTCTGTCCGCTGGTTAGTGTACTAACCAGCGGACATATCCGACGGACAGGTTTGTAGCGGACAAAATTCAAAGCATGCTTTGAAATTTGTCCAATGGACAAACCTGTCCACTAGCCTGTACAAACGATCGGAGATGTCTGCTGAAACGGTCCGTCGTACCAGTTTCAGCAGATAAATTTGATCGTGTGTACATGTCACGATCCCTATTGTGCCAAGCAGACGGCGAGGCGTGGTCACGCTCCAAGTGGGATTGAACCCAGGACCTCGCCGTTGCTGCTTCAACACCTTGCCTCTGAGCCACTCCTCAGTATGGGTTTCTGCTTGCTTTCCAGCTAAGATGGTGCTGAATGTGCTGATCACCTTTAGTTGGATCTCATTCTAATCTGCACCTGACTATCCTGGTCCAGCTGAGGCAGGTTACCCAATTAACCAGGGTATAAAGCCCTGCCTCACTCTGAGAGCCTTGGCAGTTCATTGTTATCTGATCTTCCTGTCTGTGCCAACAGTTCCTGTATTGATCTTTAGCTCCAAGACTGACCCCGGCTTCTGACCTTTGGCTTATGTACCTCGGATTGCTGCTGTCTCCTGTCCTTTGACCCCGGCCTGTACTTTCGGATTCTCTCTGCTGTCTCCACCTTCTGACCCACAGACCCCATGCCTGGGAAGAGGATCTTCACCCTGTTACAGCCACCTGTACCTTAGGAACTTCAATCCCTCTGACTTTCTTCTTCTTAGGAAAAGCTCTTACTTCCCAGCAACTAGTGACACCTAGTGATGAGCGGAATACGCCATATTCGATTTTGCGATATTTTTTTTTATACACAAAACACAGAAGGGCAGAGAAAGTATTCGCGAATATTCGTAATACGAATATTCAGAATTGCGAATATTCGGCAACATAAAAGGATCGCCTCAGCTACTCGGCCCAGGGTCTCTAATCATACCAGCAATGCTTTTGGACGTCGGTGGAGATCACTAGGATGTGATCTGTTTTAAAAATAAATTTGAAAAAATTTCAAATAGCGAATATTCACCGCGATATTCGATTTATTCGCGAATACTCGAATATGCAATATTCGTAACGAATATTCGCAATGCGAATATTCGTGAGCAACACTAGTGACACCTTGGAATAACTTATCACCCTGAATTAACCTCTTCAGTAACCTACAGAACCGCAAGTATTATGTAACATATTATAACAACCATAAGCTTGCAGCCATCATAGTGAAATTCTAAGGGAACGTTGTTATATTAGTTATTCCCTTCTGATTACCTTATCCTTCAGTTACTGTCTGAATATTATTGATATTGACCAGAGACTCATGAATAGGGGTACGGTACTATTCAGGGCAACCTGAACCACTTGCTTAGTCAGCTTACCAGCGTAACCTATCTTTATTCATACAAGCTTTATGTATGTCTAAGCTTCCATGATTACGTTGATTTCCAAATATGAGGTTGTGATGATTTAAACCCTAAACTCTTTGATCATACAAGAGAGTGAAGCAGCGGTTTTACCTGAGTAACCTCCATAGCTGAGAATCCATTAAACTAAGATATAAACGTGAACGTAACATAATAACGGAAACCCCAAAAACGGATAAAATGGACTCCACTCAAGGTATGCAGTACGCGGCCTAAGATTTAGAGCAACAGGGTTCTTCTCCCTGTTGGAGGGAATCCACACGTTTGGGTGGGGGTGGCTACCCCTATCTGCCACAGCTTCTGATTCCAGCTAGTATTTTTTTGGCATAGCTGTGGGGGCCTTCTCCTTTTTGAAGTTAGTCAAGGGAACTCTCATCTGGGGACCTTGTCCGGAGAGCTTACTGAAGAGTGTCTGGTGGAAGTTAAAAGGGGTCTGGCTGTCCTGTGGCTTTGTGGGCATTAACCTTTCCATCAGTGTCCGGTGGATACTGGAAGGAGGCATCTGGTGATCCTATGACACTGTGAGTACTGAAATGGGCTCAGGATGCTTTTGAATGTGTGTTGTACCTCTGGAGTGAAGTAGCCAGTATTATTCTTTACTGGGATAGCTCCTGCAAAGAGACTCAGTTCTACCACCTGTAGTTTCTCCTACATAGAACCTGCTCAGGGAGACTAATGCCTAGTACACACCACTATTTTTTTTTGTTCAACCCAGCTGGTTGGATGAAAAAAAAAACGTACAGCTCCGATTGGAGCCACTGTACTAACAATCCAACGTTAGTACATCAATCTCTCCTGGCGAATGTCGGATGCCTTTTTTTTATTGAACTGACTGATGTTGCCTGACATTTGGCCCGTAGAATATCCTCCTGCCAAGAATCGGGGAATCTGGAGTATCCCATATCACCCTATTCTCCATCCCAAGTTCTTTAGCCACAAAAAATCTTAACCGCTTTAAGACCGGCCGCCATTGTTTGACAAGGCACAATGGTTCTTCTGCACAAATGGCCGTAGCTGTAGGGCGGCTCGTGCAGGCTCAGTTGCGGGAGCGTGCTTGCGGGAGGGGAGGATTCGATGTCCTCCAGCGGCCCGCGATTGCCGTGTACACAGGCAGAACGGGAAATCCAAACAAGGAATTTCTTCGTTCTGACAGGTGACATGACAGGGATCCACTGTTCCCAGTTGTCGGGAACCGTGATCTCTGTCATGTCCCAGTAAGCCCACTCCCCCCCCCCCCACAGTTAGAAACACTCATAAGGAATACAGTTAACCCCTTGATCGTTCCTAGTGTTAACCCCTTTATTGCCAGTGACATTTATACAGTAATCAGTGGCTAATTTAAGCTCTGATCGCTGTATAAATGTTAATAGTCCCAAAAAAGTGTCAAAAGTGTTTCTGTCAGCCGCAATGTCGCAGTCCTGAAAAAAATTGCAGATCACCGCCATTACAAGTAAAAAAAATAATAATAAAAATGCCATAAATCTATTCCCTATTTTGTAGACGCTATAATGTTTGCGCAAACCAATCAATTTACGTTTATTGCAATTTTTTTTATGTATTTTTTACCCAAAATTTGTAGAAGAATACATATCGGCCTAAACTGATAAAGGAATTTGTTTAAAAAAAAAAATGTGGGATATTTATTATAGCAAAAAGTAAAAAATATTGGGCCAGATTCAGGATGGCGAGCGGTCCTTTTTGCCGGCGTAACGTTTCTCATTTACGTTACGCCGCCGCAACTTTACGCGCAAGTGCTGTATTCATAAAGCACTTGCTCCTAAAGTTGCGGCGGCGTAGCGTAAATGGGCCGGCGTAATTCAAATTCGGCAGGTAGGGGGCGTGTAGTATTTAAAATAGGCACGATCCCACGCCAAACGTACTGCGCATGCGCCGGCCGTCAATGTATCCCAGTGCGCATGCTCCAAATTATGACGGTGTTATCGACGTGAACGTCAATGATGTCAATCCCCATTCACGGACGAGTTACGCAAACAAGGTAAACATTTTCAAATTCGACGCGGTCACGACGTCCATACTTAACATAAGATGCGCCTGCTTTTTGGTGCTTTATCTTTACGCTGGGAAACCCTTTACAGAAACGGCGTAAAGTCACTGCGTCGGGCGGGCGTACGTTCGGGAATTGGTGTATCTCGCTGATTTACATATTCTCGACGTAAATCGGCGGGAACGCCCCTAGCGGCCATTTTAAAATTGCAGTTAAGATACGACGGCGTAATACAATTACGCCGCTTGCATCGTAGCTGCAACTCAGCGTATCTTGTTTTCTGAATACAGAAAACAAGATACGCCGGCGCAGATTCTGAGTTATGCCGGCGTATGACTGATACGCCGGCGTAACTGTTACTGAATCTGGCCCATTGTTTTTTATTTCAAAATTGTTATCAAATACCACCAAAAGAAATCTCTATTTGTGCGAAAAAAAGGACGTCAATTTTGTTTGGGTACAGCGTTGCAATTGTCAGTTAAAGCAACGCAGTGCCAAATCACAAAAAATGCTCTGGTCATTGAGGGGGTAAAACCTTCTGAAGCTGAAGTGGTTAAACGACATCCCTTTGACTGAATATTGAGCCAGGATGAGTCAAGGGCGGATCCAGAGTCTAGTCTTGGGAGGGGCACTGCCAGAAAATAAGGTGTTGCTTGCAGAACTCAATTAGGTGTTCAACGTGTCCGCTGCAATGTTGCAGTACCGCTAAAAAATCAATGATCACCGCCATTACTAGTAAAAAATATTTAAATATAAATGCCATAAATCTATCCCATAGTTTGTAGACGATTGGACTGCAGACATGGTACAAGAGATGGTCAGAGACTACAGACACGGTACAAGAGATGGTCAGAGACTGCAGACACGGTACAAGAGATGGTCAGAGACTGCAGACACGGTACAAGAGATGGTCAGAGACTGCAGACATGGTACAAGAGATGGTCAGAGACTGCAGACATGGTACAAGAGATGGTCAGAGACTGCAGACATGGTACAAGAGATGGTCAGAGACTGCAGACATGGTACAAGAGATGGTCAGAGACTGCAGACATGGTACAAGAGATGGTCAGAGACTGCAGACGTGGTACAAAGGATGGTCAGAGACTGCAGACGTGGTACAAGGGATGGTCAGAGACTGCAGACGTGGTACAAGGGATGGTCAGAGACTGCAGACGTGGTACAAGAGATGGTCAGAGACTGCAGACGTGGTACAAGAGATGGTCAGAGACTGCAGACGTGGTACAAGGGTTGGTTAAGAGACTGAAGACATGGTACAAGAGATCAATGCAGCCTCATTAGTGCCCATCATTGCAGCTTCACTGTGCATATGAACTCAGTCAATTTGTATATTAATGCAGTCCCACTTTTGTATATTAATGCAGTCCCACTTTTGTATATCAATGCAGTCCCACTTTTGTCTATGAATTGAGTCCCACTTTTGTCTATGAATGGAGTCCCACTTTTGTCTATGAATGGAGTCCCACTTTTGTCTATGAATGGAGTCCCACTTTTGTCTATGAATGCAGGCCCACTTTTGTCTATGAATGGAGTCCCGCTTTTGTCTATGAATGGAGTCCCGCTTTTGTCTATGAATGGAGTCCCGCTTTTGTCTATGAATGGAGTCCCGCTTTTGTCTATGAATGGAGTCCCACTTTTGTCTATGAATGGAGTCCCACTTTTGTCTATGAATGCAGGCCCACTTGTGTCTAGTAATGCAGCCACACTGCGCATGGCACTCACCATGGCATTGCCTCGATCACACACAGCAGGTATCTCCTCTCCCGATGTGTGTCATGGAACAAACAGGAGCTGTAGGTCTGTGTTTGGCAGGGCAGTGTGCTCTAGCAAGGCCCACCCCTAGAGGGCTTGTGTGATAAACAAAAGACTGATTGAATCAGTGTTCCATCTCCATCTACTATCACACGAGCAGGTCTAGCAAAGGCAGCACAGCCGAACACAGATCTAGCTCTCACACACAGCCAGAGATGCCCGATGTCATACACGCAGGAGAGAGGGGAGCGCTGCAGTCAGCTACAGCTCAAAGCAGCCTTAGGACAGGCAGTCTACCAGCCCTGGTGATGAGAGAGAGAGTGAGAGACTTGGCAGCAGCAGCAGCAGCAGCAGCTGCAGGTACCGCAAAGCAGTTTAAAAAAAAAAATGATAATTTTTTTAAAGCCAATGTGACATGATAGCCTTGGGGGAGGGGGCAATTGCCCTGTTGCCCCCTGGATCTGCCGTTGCCGCAAAGCAGTTTAAAAAAAATGCTAAGAAAAAAGAAAACACTTTTTTTTTTAAAGCCAATGTGTCATGATTGCCTCGGGGGGGCAATTGCCCTGTTGCCCCCCACCCTGGATCCGCCGTTGGGATGAGTGAAATGTTGCTGTTTGCCTGGATGCCTCTGCAATAACGGACCCTTGCAGGCGTAGCTCTACATACAGTTTAAACAACTTCCACTTGGTCCTCAAAGGACCAGTTCCGTTAATGCATAAACATTAGGCATAGGCGGGATGCAGATATCAAGCTCTTCACCTTGCCCAGTCAGAGAATGTTTTACATTTATTGAGAAAATGGAAGGCATTCTCTAAATGGCACCTGTGCTGAGCGGCTGATCTCCTGTCTTCAGAATGCATTAGGGCAGCTGCTCGGTAAAGCCTCGTACACACAATCGGATTTCCGTGGAATTTTGTGCGAAGGGCATTGGCCGCGAACTTGTATTGCATACAAACGGCAAAACATTGTTGGCCAACATACACAAAACTATATGGTTTTTCAGCTCTTTAGCACAACCCTTTGGGCAACTTCTGCTAACGTTGTCCGATGGTTAGCATTGGTTCGGAGCATGCGTGTTTGTACTTTGAATTTTTTTGCATTAGGGCAGCCGCTCGGTAAAGCCTCGTACACACAATTGGATAATCCGACGGCACGCATTTGTTGTCGGAAAAGTTTAAAGCATGCTATCCAACATTTGTTGTCAGAAAATCAGATCGTGTGTACGGGAGTTGGAAGCTAATGGAAATCACTAGTAGTGGTGTCTACTTTCACCCTGCTCCACACAAATAAGCCCCACACTACAGTGCCCAGACACGCAACTGAAGGTATCCAAACTCAAGAACAAAAATCTACCATATTCAGGTTTATTCAGTCCTTTAACCAGTTCCCTACCAAGCCATAGTAATATGACGTGGGGAAAAAAATGTAGCGCTAAGTGCAATAGACGTGAGTCTTCTATACAAAAAATTATAGAATTCACACTGTAACAAGTGAAATAGTGAATGGATGAAATACAACAGAAAATGTACAATGGAAAGTCCATCAAAAACTGGTGAACCAGAAGAATGGTGGATTAACCACGTGGATCCTGCAATAGAGATGTGAGTCTTCTATACACAAACAAATTAAATTCACTGTGTGACAAGTGAAATGGTGAATGGATGAAACACAACAAAAATGTACAATGGAAAGTCCATCAAAAACTGGTGAACCAGAAGACCACGTGGATCCTCAAGGCAAGCAGAAATATTCACTAGTTCTTATAGAAATAAATACGCTTACCGGAAGATGTGGATCCGACGGACGGGTTTCCAGCAGACAAGTTTTAAAGCATGCTTTAAAACTTTTGTCTGCTGGAAACCTGTCTGCTAGCCCGTACACACGATTGAATCTGTCCGCTGAAACTGGTCTGCGGAACCAGTTTCAGCAGATATATTCGATCGTGTGTACGCGGCCTCAGTCGTGCACTCCACAAATCTGGCCTTTCTGGGAGAGTGGCAAGAAGGAAGTCATTATTGAAAGAAAGCCATAGGAAAGTCAGTTTGCAGTTTGCTAGAAGCCATGTGGGAGACACAGTAAACATGTGGCCTAAAAGCAAAACGCTAGGTATGGTAGAAAACTAACACTGCTCATCACCCTGAACACACCATCCCCACTGTAAAACATGGTGGTGGCAGCATCATGTTGTGGGGATAGAGTCTGATAGAGCTTGAGCTATTTTGCAAAGAAGAGTGAGCAAAAATGTCCCTCTCTAGATGTGCAAAGCTGGTAGAGACATCCCCAAAAAGAATTGCAGCAAAAGGTGGTTCTACAAAGTATTGAGTCAGGAGGGCTGAATACAAATGCACATCACACTTTTCACATATTTATTTGTAAAATAAAATTGAAAACCATTTATAATTTTCCTTCCACTTCACAATTATATGCCACTTTCTGTTGGTCTATCACATAAAATCCTAATAAAATAGATTTACATTTTTGGTTGTAACATGACAAAATGTGGAAAATTTCAAGGGGTATGATCACTTTTTCAAGGCACTGTACATGTTTGTTTTTGGGTTTAAAGTGATTGTAACAAACATTATATACTTACCTGCCCTGTGCAGTTGGTTTTACCAGATCCTCCTCTTCTCTAGTCCCCTTGTTGATGCTCCTCCCTCCTGCCCCCACAGCAAGCATACATGGAGCTGTGGCCTGGACCGGCCCAGCCCCCTTTCTCTCCTGATTGGCTGACTGACTTTGAATGACAGCAGCGGGAGCCAATGGCGCTGTGCTGCTGTCTCAGCCAATGAGGAGGGAAGTCTCGGGCAGCCAAGACAATCATACAACATTGCTGGATCTAGAGGGTAAGTATTAGGGGGCTGAAGTAGCTGTTGCACACAAAAGGCCTTTTATCTTATTGCATAGAATTTTACATTTTGTAATACATTTTGTAAATTTGTAATACTGTATGTTATTGGACCTTTCTTTAGCACAACTCACAAAAGTCCCATTGGCAAAGTTCCCTTTTGGCTTCTGCATAAGTAGGGACTGACTGTTGTTATGGTTTGAGTTTAGGTGGCCTTTATCCATACTTATGTTTAAGATAAAAAAAAAACTTCTGCCTTTACAATTACTTTAATGGTACTTTACCAAACAACCTAATCTATAATTAAAACCCCTTTCTAGTGGGCTAATATATATAGCTGATCCCAGTTCAGACCAAACAGATTTCTTAAAAAAAAAATGATAGTTCTGAAAATTATACTATCCAGTTTATAATCATGGTGCCTATTCTATAGTGCTTGTTTAGAAAAAAAATAAAGAATAAAAGTTCACTCAAACTGATAAATTTGTTTTTCCTGGATTCGGTTCAGTTCAATCATCTTTTTCCCATACCATAATGTGAAGCTATATACCGCTGTTCCAAAAGCCATAAAACAACTTTATTGCTCTAGTAGTGTTGAGGACATTCCATCCATCTCCTCTCACTGATGTGTTTCACCTTCTCCTGAGGCTTTCATTGAGCTAGAGCATGTGGAAAGATAGGAGTATGCATATATTGTACATGTAGTTCCCTCATAGTTAGGTTCCTAGTGAAGCAGTTGTCGAATGCTCATGGCTGTTCTGGGTCTAACAGGCTGCAGGTTTGATTGTGCTCCCCTGTCTTCCTGAGGCTTCTTGAACATAGAGGTTTGGGCAGGGCAAATCTCAGCCTGAATATTTATTATGCTCCAGTAAATCCCTGGGGAGTTGTGCCCAGAAGGTGATTGGAGAGGCATATAAATAGTGGTAGTAAACTCTTAAAATGTACTTTTACCTACAGGTAAGCTTAAAATAAAGCTTTCCTGTAGATAAAATGAATATCTCCTTAACGTTCACTGTTTAGGAGATATTCTAAGGAGCAGTAGGTGGTGACTTCACCGGCGCATGCACTCTGAAGGAACAGCATACCCATGCCGTTCCTTCAGAGCACTGTGCCGTGGCTGTGATGTCATTGAGGCTCAGCCATTCAAGGAGACGCAGCACACAAACTCTGAAGGAAGATCGGGTGAAGATGGAAACCTCTGCAGCGGTGACAGCACACCACCGGAGGGCTTCATTTCAAGGTAAGTCTTTCATAATGTGCTCATTTGTGATGCATTCTAGCACATTTTGCCTTTAACTTGCATTTTTTTTAAAAGCCTTTACTACCACTTTAAATAGTCTAAGGCCGCGTACACACGATGAGACATGTCCGCTCAAACTTGTCCGACGGACCGTTTGCAGCGGACATGTCTCATCGGATTTTGGTCCGATGGCGTGTACACACCATCGGACGAAAATCCCCTCGGTCTAAGGACGCGGTGACGTGGCAGTGACGTTGACGCCGCCACGTCACCACTCCAGGAAGTAAAATACTTCCACGCATGCGTCAAATCCATTCGACGCATGCGTGGACAATTCTGTCCGCTGGTTAGTGTACTAACCAGCGGACATATCCGACGGACAGGTTTGTAGCGGACAAAATTCAAAGCATGCTTTGAAATTTGTCCAATGGACAAACCTGTCCACTAGCCTGTACAAACGATCGGAGATGTCTGCTGAAACGGTCCGTCGTACCAGTTTCAGCAGATAAATTTGATCGTGTGTACATGTCACGATCCCTATTGTGCCAAGCAGACGGCGAGGCGTGGTCACGCTCCAAGTGGGATTGAACCCAGGACCTCGCCGTTGCTGCTTCAACACCTTGCCTCTGAGCCACTCCTCAGTATGGGTTTCTGCTTGCTTTCCAGCTAAGATGGTGCTGAATGTGCTGATCACCTTTAGTTGGATCTCATTCTAATCTGCACCTGACTATCCTGGTCCAGCTGAGGCAGGTTACCCAATTAACCAGGGTATAAAGCCCTGCCTCACTCTGAGAGCCTTGGCAGTTCATTGTTATCTGATCTTCCTGTCTGTGCCAACAGTTCCTGTATTGATCTTTAGCTCCAAGACTGACCCCGGCTTCTGACCTTTGGCTTATGTACCTCGGATTGCTGCTGTCTCCTGTCCTTTGACCCCGGCCTGTACTTTCGGATTCTCTCTGCTGTCTCCACCTTCTGACCCACAGACCCCATGCCTGGGAAGAGGATCTTCACCCTGTTACAGCCACCTGTACCTTAGGAACTTCAATCCCTCTGACTTTCTTCTTCTTAGGAAAAGCTCTTACTTCCCAGCAACTAGTGACACCTAGTGATGAGCGGAATACGCCATATTCGATTTTGCGATATTTTTTTTTATACACAAAACACAGAAGGGCAGAGAAAGTATTCGCGAATATTCGTAATACGAATATTCAGAATTGCGAATATTCGGCAACATAAAAGGATCGCCTCAGCTACTCGGCCCAGGGTCTCTAATCATACCAGCAATGCTTTTGGACGTCGGTGGAGATCACTAGGATGTGATCTGTTTTAAAAATAAATTTGAAAAAATTTCAAATAGCGAATATTCACCGCGATATTCGATTTATTCGCGAATACTCGAATATGCAATATTCGTAACGAATATTCGCAATGCGAATATTCGTGAGCAACACTAGTGACACCTTGGAATAACTTATCACCCTGGATTAACCTCTTCAGTAACCTACAGAACCGCAAGTATTATGTAACATATTATAACAACCATAAGCTTGCAGCCATCATAGTGAAATTCTAAGGGAACGTTGTTATATTAGTTATTCCCTTCTGATTACCTTATCCTTCAGTTACTGTCTGAATATTATTGATATTGACCAGAGACTCATGAATAGGGGTACGGTACTATTCAGGGCAACCTGAACCACTTGCTTAGTCAGCTTACCAGCGTAACCTATCTTTATTCATACAAGCTTTATGTATGTCTAAGCTTCCATGATTACGTTGATTTCCAAATATGAGGTTGTGATGATTTAAACCCTAAACTCTTTGATCATACAAGAGAGTGAAGCAGCGGTTTTACCTGAGTAACCTCCATAGCTGAGAATCCATTAAACTAAGATATAAACGTGAACGTAACATAATAACGGAAACCCCAAAAACGGATAAAATGGACTCCACTCAAGGTATGCAGTACGCGGCCTAAGATTTAGAGCAACAGGGTTCTTCTCCCTGTTGGAGGGAATCCACACGTTTGGGTGGGGGTGGCTACCCCTATCTGCCACAGCTTCTGATTCCAGCTAGTATTTTTTTGGCATAGCTGTGGGGGCCTTCTCCTTTTTGAAGTTAGTCAAGGGAACTCTCATCTGGGGACCTTGTCCGGAGAGCTTACTGAAGAGTGTCTGGTGGAAGTTAAAAGGGGTCTGGCTGTCCTGTGGCTTTGTGGGCATTAACCTTTCCATCAGTGTCCGGTGGATACTGGAAGGAGGCATCTGGTGATCCTATGACACTGTGAGTACTGAAATGGGCTCAGGATGCTTTTGAATGTGTGTTGTACCTCTGGAGTGAAGTAGCCAGTATTATTCTTTACTGGGATAGCTCCTGCAAAGAGACTCAGTTCTACCACCTGTAGTTTCTCCTACATAGAACCTGCTCAGGGAGACTAATGCCTAGTACACACCACTATTTTTTTTTGTTCAACCCAGCTGGTTGGATGAAAAAAAAAACGTACAGCTCCGATTGGAGCCACTGTACTAACAATCCAACGTTAGTACATCAATCTCTCCTGGCGAATGTCGGATGCCTTTTTTTTATTGAACTGACTGATGTTGCCTGACATTTGGCCCGTAGAATATCCTCCTGCCAAGAATCGGGGAATCTGGAGTATCCCATATCACCCTATTCTCCATCCCAAGTTCTTTAGCCACAAAAAATCTTAACCGCTTTAAGACCGGCCGCCATTGTTTGACAAGGCACAATGGTTCTTCTGCACAAATGGCCGTAGCTGTAGGGCGGCTCGTGCAGGCTCAGTTGCGGGAGCGTGCTTGCGGGAGGGGAGGATTCGATGTCCTCCAGCGGCCCGCGATTGCCGTGTACACAGGCAGAACGGGAAATCCAAACAAGGAATTTCTTCGTTCTGACAGGTGACATGACAGGGATCCACTGTTCCCAGTTGTCGGGAACCGTGATCTCTGTCATGTCCCAGTAAGCCCACTCCCCCCCCCCCCACAGTTAGAAACACTCATAAGGAATACAGTTAACCCCTTGATCGTTCCTAGTGTTAACCCCTTTATTGCCAGTGACATTTATACAGTAATCAGTGGCTAATTTAAGCTCTGATCGCTGTATAAATGTTAATAGTCCCAAAAAAGTGTCAAAAGTGTTTCTGTCAGCCGCAATGTCGCAGTCCTGAAAAAAATTGCAGATCACCGCCATTACAAGTAAAAAAAATAATAATAAAAATGCCATAAATCTATTCCCTATTTTGTAGACGCTATAATGTTTGCGCAAACCAATCAATTTACGTTTATTGCAATTTTTTTTATGTATTTTTTACCCAAAATTTGTAGAAGAATACATATCGGCCTAAACTGATAAAGGAATTTGTTTAAAAAAAAAAATGTGGGATATTTATTATAGCAAAAAGTAAAAAATATTGGGCCAGATTCAGGATGGCGAGCGGTCCTTTTTGCCGGCGTAACGTTTCTCATTTACGTTACGCCGCCGCAACTTTACGCGCAAGTGCTGTATTCATAAAGCACTTGCTCCTAAAGTTGCGGCGGCGTAGCGTAAATGGGCCGGCGTAATTCAAATTCGGCAGGTAGGGGGCGTGTAGTATTTAAAATAGGCACGATCCCACGCCAAACGTACTGCGCATGCGCCGGCCGTCAATGTATCCCAGTGCGCATGCTCCAAATTATGACGGTGTTATCGACGTGAACGTCAATGATGTCAATCCCCATTCACGGACGAGTTACGCAAACAAGGTAAACATTTTCAAATTCGACGCGGTCACGACGTCCATACTTAACATAAGATGCGCCTGCTTTTTGGTGCTTTATCTTTACGCTGGGAAACCCTTTACAGAAACGGCGTAAAGTCACTGCGTCGGGCGGGCGTACGTTCGGGAATTGGTGTATCTCGCTGATTTACATATTCTCGACGTAAATCGGCGGGAACGCCCCTAGCGGCCATTTTAAAATTGCAGTTAAGATACGACGGCGTAATACAATTACGCCGCTTGCATCGTAGCTGCAACTCAGCGTATCTTGTTTTCTGAATACAGAAAACAAGATACGCCGGCGCAGATTCTGAGTTATGCCGGCGTATGACTGATACGCCGGCGTAACTGTTACTGAATCTGGCCCATTGTTTTTTATTTCAAAATTGTTATCAAATACCACCAAAAGAAATCTCTATTTGTGCGAAAAAAAGGACGTCAATTTTGTTTGGGTACAGCGTTGCAATTGTCAGTTAAAGCAACGCAGTGCCAAATCACAAAAAATGCTCTGGTCATTGAGGGGGTAAAACCTTCTGAAGCTGAAGTGGTTAAACGACATCCCTTTGACTGAATATTGAGCCAGGATGAGTCAAGGGCGGATCCAGAGTCTAGTCTTGGGAGGGGCACTGCCAGAAAATAAGGTGTTGCTTGCAGAACTCAATTAGGTGTTCAACGTGTCCGCTGCAATGTTGCAGTACCGCTAAAAAATCAATGATCACCGCCATTACTAGTAAAAAATATTTAAATATAAATGCCATAAATCTATCCCATAGTTTGTAGACGATTGGACTGCAGACATGGTACAAGAGATGGTCAGAGACTACAGACACGGTACAAGAGATGGTCAGAGACTGCAGACACGGTACAAGAGATGGTCAGAGACTGCAGACACGGTACAAGAGATGGTCAGAGACTGCAGACATGGTACAAGAGATGGTCAGAGACTGCAGACATGGTACAAGAGATGGTCAGAGACTGCAGACATGGTACAAGAGATGGTCAGAGACTGCAGACATGGTACAAGAGATGGTCAGAGACTGCAGACATGGTACAAGAGATGGTCAGAGACTGCAGACGTGGTACAAAGGATGGTCAGAGACTGCAGACGTGGTACAAGGGATGGTCAGAGACTGCAGACGTGGTACAAGGGATGGTCAGAGACTGCAGACGTGGTACAAGAGATGGTCAGAGACTGCAGACGTGGTACAAGAGATGGTCAGAGACTGCAGACGTGGTACAAGGGTTGGTTAAGAGACTGAAGACATGGTACAAGAGATCAATGCAGCCTCATTAGTGCCCATCATTGCAGCTTCACTGTGCATATGAACTCAGTCAATTTGTATATTAATGCAGTCCCACTTTTGTATATTAATGCAGTCCCACTTTTGTATATCAATGCAGTCCCACTTTTGTCTATGAATTGAGTCCCACTTTTGTCTATGAATGGAGTCCCACTTTTGTCTATGAATGGAGTCCCACTTTTGTCTATGAATGGAGTCCCACTTTTGTCTATGAATGCAGGCCCACTTTTGTCTATGAATGGAGTCCCGCTTTTGTCTATGAATGGAGTCCCGCTTTTGTCTATGAATGGAGTCCCGCTTTTGTCTATGAATGGAGTCCCACTTTTGTCTATGAATGGAGTCCCACTTTTGTCTATGAATGCAGGCCCACTTGTGTCTAGTAATGCAGCCACACTGCGCATGGCACTCACCATGGCATTGCCTCGATCACACACAGCAGGTATCTCCTCTCCCGATGTGTGTCATGGAACAAACAGGAGCTGTAGGTCTGTGTTTGGCAGGGCAGTGTGCTCTAGCAAGGCCCACCCCTAGAGGGCTTGTGTGATAAACAAAAGACTGATTGAATCAGTGTTCCATCTCCATCTACTATCACACGAGCAGGTCTAGCAAAGGCAGCACAGCCGAACACAGATCTAGCTCTCACACACAGCCAGAGATGCCCGATGTCATACACGCAGGAGAGAGGGGAGCGCTGCAGTCAGCTACAGCTCAAAGCAGCCTTAGGACAGGCAGTCTACCAGCCCTGGTGATGAGAGAGAGAGTGAGAGACTTGGCAGCAGCAGCAGCAGCAGCAGCTGCAGGTACCGCAAAGCAGTTTAAAAAAAAAATGATAATTTTTTTAAAGCCAATGTGACATGATAGCCTTGGGGGGAGGGGGCAATTGCCCTGTTGCCCCCTGGATCTGCCGTTGCCGCAAAGCAGTTTAAAAAAAATGCTAAGAAAAAAGAAAACACTTTTTTTTTTAAAGCCAATGTGTCATGATTGCCTCGGGGGGGCAATTGCCCTGTTGCCCCCCACCCTGGATCCGCCGTTGGGATGAGTGAAATGTTGCTGTTTGCCTGGATGCCTCTGCAATAACGGACCCTTGCAGGCGTAGCTCTACATACAGTTTAAACAACTTCCACTTGGTCCTCAAAGGACCAGTTCCGTTAATGCATAAACATTAGGCATAGGCGGGATGCAGATATCAAGCTCTTCACCTTGCCCAGTCAGAGAATGTTTTACATTTATTGAGAAAATGGAAGGCATTCTCTAAATGGCACCTGTGCTGAGCGGCTGATCTCCTGTCTTCAGAATGCATTAGGGCAGCTGCTCGGTAAAGCCTCGTACACACAATCGGATTTCCGTGGAATTTTGTGCGAAGGGCATTGGCCGCGAACTTGTATTGCATACAAACGGCAAAACATTGTTGGCCAACATACACAAAACTATATGGTTTTTCAGCTCTTTAGCACAACCCTTTGGGCAACTTCTGCTAACGTTGTCCGATGGTTAGCATTGGTTCGGAGCATGCGTGTTTGTACTTTGAATTTTTTTGCATTAGGGCAGCCGCTCGGTAAAGCCTCGTACACACAATTGGATAATCCGACGGCACGCATTTGTTGTCGGAAAAGTTTAAAGCATGCTATCCAACATTTGTTGTCAGAAAATCAGATCGTGTGTACGGGAGTTGGAAGCTAATGGAAATCACTAGTAGTGGTGTCTACTTTCACCCTGCTCCACACAAATAAGCCCCACACTACAGTGCCCAGACACGCAACTGAAGGTATCCAAACTCAAGAACAAAAATCTACCATATTCAGGTTTATTCAGTCCTTTAACCAGTTCCCTACCAAGCCATAGTAATATGACGTGGGGAAAAAAATGTAGCGCTAAGTGCAATAGACGTGAGTCTTCTATACAAAAAATTATAGAATTCACACTGTAACAAGTGAAATAGTGAATGGATGAAATACAACAGAAAATGTACAATGGAAAGTCCATCAAAAACTGGTGAACCAGAAGAATGGTGGATTAACCACGTGGATCCTGCAATAGAGATGTGAGTCTTCTATACACAAACAAATTAAATTCACTGTGTGACAAGTGAAATGGTGAATGGATGAAACACAACAAAAATGTACAATGGAAAGTCCATCAAAAACTGGTGAACCAGAAGACCACGTGGATCCTCAAGGCAAGCAGAAATATTCACTAGTTCTTATAGAAATAAATACGCTTACCGGAAGATGTGGATCTGTCTGTCCAACAACAGCAGATCAGTCAGGCATGGAAAATCCTCGGGGCACAATCTGCACGGCTTCCTCGAACTGGTTGAACATGTAGAGTAGGTCTTCAGTGGAGGGCCCTTGGTGCACAACGTCCTGGAGTGATGTCCAAAGTAGTGATGTCCTCTTTCCCAAAGGAATGGGAAAGAGGGGTGGACTAGGGTAAATCCCCTGGAAGGGTAACACGGAGCAGTGATGGAAGGCTCCAACCAACATGTGGGGAAGAGAAAAAAGAACGCAACCCCAATGGTGCAGGTCAAAAAAATATTTCAAGGTTTTATTGTAATAAAACCGCACATTACATAAAAAAGTGATCACAATGTTAAAAGGGCAATATGGGAAGTGGTAGAAACCAATCCCTACGCGTTTCGTCCTAGAGGGACTTCAACTGGGGCATCAGATGGTGTTGCGTTCTTTTTTCTCTTCCCCACATGTTGGTTGGAGCCTTCCATCACTGCTCCGTGTTACCCTCCTAGGGGTTTCACCCTAGTCCACCCCTCTTTCCCATTCCTTTGGGTGTAGACACTACTTTGGACATCACTCCAGGACGTCGTGCACCAAGGGCCCTCCACTGAAGACCTACTCTACATGTTCAACCAGTTCGAGGAAGCCGTGCAGATTGTGACCCGAGGATTTTCCATGCCTGACTGATCTGCTGTTGTAGGACAGACAGATCCATATCTTCCGGTAAGCGTATTTATTTCTATAAGAACTAGTATATATTTCTGCTTGCCTTGAGGATCCACGTGGTCAATCCACCATTCTTCTAGTACACCAGTTTTTGATGGACTTTCCATTGTACATTTTTGTTGTGTTTCATCCATTTACTATTTCACTTGTTACACTGTGAATTCTATAATTTTTTGTATAGAAGACTCACGTCTATTGCACTTAGCGCTACATTTTTTTTCCCGACATCATTTCCAATATTTGTCATATTGTAGTGTAGCCGCACATTCTTTTTGATTTTGCATTTATCACACGAGTTCCTCGGTCGTGTGTACGAGGCCTCACAGCTAGTACCACTTCCCAGGGGAGAGAGTACTACCTTTTTACTGCTCCAACAGTAAAGAACCCTAACCTCAAAGCATGGTTGCATGTTCTCTTCAGAGACTTTAAACAGTTTATTACAGTTACAGTTTATTTCAGTTACTGAAGTCACCTTTGATTTATTTGTACATTGTAATCATATTTCCCCTTAAGCGCCTCTTTTCCAGATTGAATAACTGTAATCTATGCATTTCATTCTCATAGCTGAGCTTCTCCATCCCTCTTATTAATTTTGTTGCCCTTCGCTGAACTCTTTCTAATTCAACAACATCTTTCCTGAGGATGGGTGACCAATACTGAACTCTAAATTCAAGATGAGGACAAACCAGTGATTTGTTAAGGGGTAGAATTATTGATTTATCTCTTGGATATGTTTCCTTTTTAATGGCTGACATTATTTTGTTAGCTTTGTTAGTTAAAATTACAGAAAAATGCTTGCTTATCTTGCTAGAAACTTTGGTGTCCTTGTACCTTCTTGTGCGCTAAAATTATATTTCAAATAAGGTATCTTTCTAGGTGTCTTCTGTAAACTACAAAGCACCTCCTCCCTATATACTGGTTAATTACGTGGCTGTAATACAGCTAATTTGTTTAATTCTGAGTCAATAACTTAGAAAAGGTACAGAGATAAGGAATTTGGATTTTGCTTAACCACTTGCCGACCATATAACATAGATACAGAGGTATATAACTTAGATACAGTGGCAAGGCGGCTCTGCTGTGCTAGATAATGTGCCCGATACATTATATGGTACTTCTGGGTAGGAGGCGCAACCCGACTCTGCTGGCCAATAGATTAGCGCCGGCATCCACCGATCATCCGGAACATGCACAGCACAGGGCTCTGCCTATGTAAACAAGCAGAGCTCTGTCCTGTCAGCGGGGAAGTAACGGATTTGAAAGCGCTGCAAAAAATGACTTTTTACCCTTTTCTGGGGGTTAAAGAGCGCCACTTAAACAGTGCTAATGCGCCACCAAAATGAGTGGTGCTTTAGCGCCTCAGTGTGAGAGAACAGTTTGAATAACTCAAGTGTTCCATGTTTTCTATATCGAAGATGTATCAATGTTAAACCCTCTGCAGGGCAAAGCTTTAAAAACACAATCTGGTTGCCTAGAGAGGGAAATGGGGCTTGAACTTTGGGCCTAATAAAGCATTCATATAAGACAGAACTGTAGGTAAACAGGTAAGTTGTACATGGAAGACTCAGAGGACACTTTTTTTAGGCTACTTTCACACTGAAACTGCCGGCCGTTAGCACTAAAGCGCCTGAAAACCACCCCAGTGTGAAGCTGGTCTTATGCCCTGTACACGCGATCGGAATTTCTGATGGCCTAAAATCTGATGGAGTTTTTAGTCGGAATTCCATTCAAGCTGTCTTGCATACACACCGTCAGACCAAATTCCGACCGTCCAATACGCGGCGACGTAAAACACAACGACGAGCCGAGAAAATTGAAGTTCAATGCTTCCGAGGGTTAAATCGACTTGATTCTGAGCATGCGTGTGTTTTTTTTCCATCGGAGTTGCACACAGACGATAGGAATTTCCTACCGTTTTTTTTTCCATTGGGAAAAAAAAACATGTTCTATCTCTAAACACCGACGGAAATTCTGATCGTGTGTACACAGCATTAATCTTATGCATTTGAGGCCGTGGTTGATCAGTTTCTCGTCCACAGGAGTTTTTGGCAAACTCCTTTTGGACTTTCTTGCCTGTAGCTTGATAGAAATTATATATAAGTCTAATGCCACGTACACACGACTGTTTTTTGGGATGTAAAAAATTAAATTTTTAATGGTCTAGAAAAAAAAAAGTTTTATTTCAACCCAGTTATTGTTAAACCGGCCTTGCCTACACACGACTGTGAAAAAAATGCTATAGCAAAGTGCGGTGACGTACAACACGTACGACGACACTATAAAGGGGAAGTTCCATTCGGATGGCGCCACCCTTGGGGCTGCTTTTGCTGATTCCGTGTTAGTAAAAGACCATTCGCGCTTTTCAGTCTGTTACAGGGTGATGAATGTACTATCTTCATCACGAACGCTAGTTTTACCAGAACGAGCACTCCCGTCTCATAACTTGCTTCTGAGCATGTGCGGATTTTTCACGTCGTTAAAGCCCACGCACGACCATTTTTAAAAATACGACGCGAAAAATTAGCACGTGCAAAATTTTTAATGGACATTTTTTACATCGTGCTCTGGAGCCCACACATGATCATTTTTAATGACATTAAAGAAAAAACGGTCATGTGTATGCGGCATAAGATGGGGCAGCCTTGACTTATATTTTTGTTTTATATTCTAGGCACAGGAGAGTAATATGTAGATTATAAAGAGTTAGTAATGCCCATTTAAAACCAAAAAATATATTTATGCAATTTGGAGGCATCCCCTGTTGACAACGCGAAAGCCTCTTTAAATTCAGTTACCAATATTGCATTTTTACACCTTGAATAGGACTTTGTCGACAACCACACATGGAGAAATAAACACTTAGTTAAAAAGTTCAAAAATATTTCCTTATTTGTATTACATCATAATATATTCACCACTTAAATTGTGGCATGATAAAAACAGTGGGCCAGATTCACAGAGCACTTAAGCCGGCGTTTCAGGAGATGCGCGGCGTAATTGTAAATATGCGCCTGCGTATCTATGCCGTATCCCCAAAACGATATACGCCAGAAATCTAGATTTTTACGAACGCCATAATTTCGATAGACCAGCGCATCGTGCGTGCAAAAAATGTGCTAGCCACACCATTGATTTGCTAGGCAAATATGCAAATGAGGGAGTTACGGCGATCCACAAAAGTAAGTTTGTGCGGTGAAGGCTACGCGCTGTGCGCATCAGCTGCACGTCCTGTCTAAAATTAGTCCATATAAAAGCAGGTTTAAAATTAGACAATCCGTCTACATGTCAGCTAAAGCAACACTGTTAGGGACGAGCTGAGCAGCCCCACTTGCAGGACAACAATCTGTATGCCAACATGCCAGGGGCATCCTTGCTCATAGCTATACTACTGACTTTGGATGAACGCAGAAGAAGGAGGGCACGGAGGAGGGCACGGGAGAGGATATACCGCACCCGCATAGACCTCTTTGGCATGAGTGATTGTGAGGTGTATCGCATCTTCAGATTCTCCCCTGCTGCCATCATGGAATTAACCACAACCCTGGTCAAGGTCCTGGCAACACTCCATTTCATTGCCAGTGGCTCTTTTCAAAGAACAAGTGGAGTGGTGGCTGGGATGTCACAATCCTCCATCAGGGCCGTCTTTATTATGGTTTGGGCCCTGGGCAAACATTTTTTGTTGGGCCCTATCCAGCCTATTTTGGGCCTGGCTGGTTCACATGTATGTGTTTTGGAGGCCCTCATTTGTGCAGGCACAGCCATTGATTTGAATGGGCTGCCATGGCTTTGTTTCCTGCAGAAAAAAGGTGCATTCAGCATTTTAAAAATACAGTTGCTTTAAAATCCATTCTGCTTTTGCACCATGCTACTTACCTGCAGTTCTTGCACACACAAACGCACTGTGTTTTTAAAAGCGTGACCTAAATGTCTAAAAATGCAGCAAGTTTGACAGTGCAGGAACTGCAGATAAGTCACAGCAGACGGCAGAATGGACAGACAGTGCTGTATTTCATTGCTTGATGGGCATAGGCACGCCGTGTGCGCAGCCTATTACATGAGGAATGCGCTTTTCTTTGCAGGAAACACAGGCATGGCGGCCCATTTAAATGAATGGGCTGCTATGCCTGCGCAATTGTGGGCCGCCAAAACACATACATGTGAACCAGCCAGGCCCAAAATAAGCCCATCAAGCAGTTAAATACAGACAGTAATGCCATGTGCTCTGAGGCCTTACTCAGCCTGGACTGCAGGTCTGGTCTGTGATTTAAAGAGTTCCTGTATTTTACACATGGAATGGCCTGGGGTCCCATGGTGCTAAAGCAGAATGGACAGACGGTGCTGTGACCCCATGCCATGCCATGTGTAAAATACAGGAACTTTTTAAATCACAGACCAGACCTGCAGTCCAGGCTGAGTAAGGCCTCAGAGCACATGGCATTAATGTCTGTATTTAACTGCTTGATGGGCTTATTTTGGGCCTGGCTGGTTCACATGTATGTGTTTTGGCGGCCCACAATTGCGCAGGCATAGCAGCCCATTCATTTGAATGGGCGCCATGCCTGCGTTTCCTGCAAAGAAAAACGCATTCCTCATGTAATAGGCTGTGCACACGGCGCGCCTATGCCCATCAAGCAATGAAATACAGCACTGTCTGTCCATTCTGCCGTCTGCTGTGACTTATCTGCAGTTCCTGCACTGTCAAACTTGAGTAAGGCCTGCAGTGAATCATCAAATATTATAAAGACTTTGGGCACACTCTACAGAAAATGTATATTTACAACAGTGACATACCTTGAGGAGCAGGACATGAAGAAAAAGTCATCCTCGGGAAGAGCAAACTGGGGATGCTATAAAATCACATTCTAATTCACTTTCATATACAAGCAGCACCCAGTGGCAGGAAGGGAGAAGTGCACGTCTAAAGGGAAGCCAGGGGTGCTGTACATTTTAAAACACTGAGAAGGGAAGCAGTACTGCGTGCCGCTGCTGATTTTCAGCGCTGATTTGTGGGCAGCACAGGGGCTTAACAGGTGGCTCAGCTTTGGGCCCCCAACAGTGACAGGGCCCTGGGCAGCTGCCCCTGTTTGCCCTATAGTAAGGACGGCCCTGTCCTCCATGAGCAGATGTGTGCACCAGGAATTCGATCAGAACATGTATGGGGACAGCTGGCTGGTTGGTGAGTGACATGGGTGGCAGGCATGACTGTTCCCCCCCCCCCATGATGCAGAAATCACATCTGTCACACAGATGTACACCCTGGGACACTGGCCTTACTTCTGGACAACCACCTGAAAATTTGGCTCAAACTTTGAAGCTTAAAACAGAAATGTGCCTAGCGGTTGTCTAATACACCTGGAGGACTTCAAATTCGGCCAGTAAAGACTGGTCCTGTGTCCCAGTTGGCTCCAGGGTCATTCATCATTGAATGGAGGTTGCTAGTAGCGTGACGCCTCATACAAACCTGAAAGATATCCCTATTCTGACTTTATTGTCAATTGAAGATCTTTAAAAAGGTCTGAGGACTTTTTGAAGCAAGTTCCTACCAGGCTATCGATTATCCGCCTGCTGTGTGTGCCCTCGAATGCATTCATTACAGGATCGTCGGCCATATAACTACTTGTTTTCTGATTATACATCTTTTCACAAAATCCTTACTAACCGTCCTGAAGAAGCCCCATGGCGGAACGTGCGTCGGCGACTTTAAGGATTTTGTATATAGTGGTCCATCCATGTATATGTATTATTATTTTTGTATTTTATCATGTGCTTTTTTTTCTGTATTAATTTGATGATATTAAAATTTGTATTTTTAACTTCCTTCCTTGGCCTCAAAGTCTGACCATCAATACCTCTCTGTAGCTATTGTTTTTTCCAGTTTTTTTTTTTGAGCTCACATTAGGCATCTTTGCACGTTAAACACACACATTAATCATGGCACAATGAGAATGCATGCACACCACTGTGGTCCCTAGCACACACCCCACATCCTCATCAAATTGGATTGGCACAAGCCCACCGTGCAGGACTTGTGAGCAGCAACGCCACGCCACGGCTCCAATTATGTCACTGTACATTCATACACCATTCACACGGACCTGGGGAACCCTTCTCCACCACAAATGAGGGTGACACCCCTTTTCCGGCAGGAATGTCACCTCCACATTCAAAAATCAGGCAAAAAAAAAAGTCCCGGCTCCTCAGGGTAGACTCATGGGGGGGTTAAGGAGGAGCAGCCCCTGGTCTCTGCCCACCTGGCGGCCTGCCCTCAGGCCACGGCTATTCTGGTCAGACCAGCATTTATGCTTGCCGTATTGGCCTGGATGAGGGCCCTCTCATCCTGCCCAACGCCTGCTGTAGTAGTCTGCAGTTCGTTTAGGCAGTTTATAAGAGCCCAGGAGTGGCAGTCCATGTCCCCAAGTGTATCCTTTATGGAGGACAGGCTCTCCTCCATCCGCCCCAAAGTTTGGCTGACCTGTCCCAGATGGCGGGTCTGAAGGGCCTGGTCCCTTCTGAGATTGGTGGGCAGAACCTCGGTCACCCCCCTGGTCTTCTGGGTCGCCTTCCTGCCCCCAGATGAGGCTTGTGGCCGGGGAGAAGGGGAGCCCCTTGGGAGGGGAGCCCTGTTGGGGGAGGAGTGGGAGGGGCTACCCCTGATGGAGGTTTGGCTGCTGCCAGCCATAGGGGAAGACTCCTCCAAAAACAACAAGTCATTCCCTGACATGACCTCCTCCTCAACCTCCTCCTCCTCAACCTCCTCAGAGGACTCCGGCCTTGTCTGGGGGTCTTCATCAGGCTGTTGTCCCGGGGATGGTGCGGTCAGGCCAGATGGCCCAGCACCCTCTTGCACATCTGTGGATGACACAAAACATTCACAGGTTGGAGGATCCACACACTTGCCACATATTCCCTTCCCCCCCACACATGCTACACACCACATAGAAAAGGAAAAAAAAAGCTTACCTGTCCTCACTGCCTTCTGACTGGAGTCAAAGCCAGGCAGCCCCTCCACTTGCTGCCTGTTGAAGGTCTGGGCCACCGTACGCTTCTCCACTGTCAGCATAACAGGGCATGGTGGGCCCCCTCCAGTGCCCCTGGCATGGGCTGCAATCTTTCCCAGCTTCCCACGGACCACACGCCAGAGATCATTGATCTTCTTGGCGATCCCCTGGCGTGTCCGGGTCTCCCCATGAAACGAATTTACCTTGTCTGCGATGGCCTGCAATATCTCAGCCTTCCTGGCCGGGGTGGTGTTGGCACTCTCCGGGCCGTGCAGGAATCGTCCCATATAGGATAATGGCCCGGGCAATAATTTCTTTCTCCCGCAAAGAAAATTTTTATTTCGCTTCCTTTCACTCATATTCATACAACAACTCTCTCCCAAACAATCACCAAAAATCGATCAAAAAAACAGTCTCAAACAGTCACCAAAAAACAATGTCAACAATAATATACAAAACAGTTAACAAATATCTCAAACACAAGTCACAAACCGACAAACGTGAACAAACAGAACAAAAGCACCTTGCTGTATAGGAAGGGATATAAATGGATGTACTTTTGCAAAGGAAGGGCATTTGTCTCTGTCTATTTAAGCTCTCTGCGTAGCTCACTAAGTTGACTGGGCCTAGTTCCAATCAGACTGATTGCGCCGTGCCGAGTTGTGAGCATGCGCAGAGAGGTGCTGACCATGGTCTGCTTCATGTGCGCAATCCGGCCGGCCCTTCATTTGCATGGGGTCACGGCTCATTTAAATGGAACACGCCCACGTCCTTCCCAATTTGAATTACACCACCTTACGCCTTGGAAATTACGTTGCACCGGCACAAATTTGTGCGCAAATACTACGAGGATACGGTGCTTGTGCCTCCAAATTGAGACGGTGTAACGTAAAGGAGATGCGCTACGCCGGTCAATATATGCGCCAATGTACGTGAATCTGGCCCAGTGTTTCTTTACACATACATGACAACTAGGGTTGTCCTAAAACCGATACTAGTATCGGTATCGGGACCAATACCGAGCATTTGCACAAGTACTTGTAGTCGCACAAATGCTCTCGATGCTTCACCCGATACTTTTCTTCTTCTTTTTTTTTTTGGAGAGAGTGACCGGAGAGGGCGGGAGGAGTTAGTGGCTGGGGATCGAGGAGAGGATGGGGGAGTGTGAGCGGAGTCTGGCTGGAGAGGGCGGACAGTCTGTGGATGGAGTGTGCAGGCGGTGTTGGCTAGAGAGTGGGCGGGCAGAGTCTGTGTCAGTGGACGATATGCGGGCGGAGAGCGAGTCGGTGGATGGTATGAGGGCGGAGAGCGAGTCCTCACCTGCAGTGGTAAGCTGGCGAGGGGTGTAGGGCAGCTGCATCAGGATCGGTTAACATCCCTACGCCCATCTTGGTACACCCTGCACTCGGCTGCAGTAAGCAGCAGCAGACATCTTGTTACACCCAGCCCGAGCTATATGAGCTAGGTGTAACAAGATGGGCATTGCAGCATAGTTTTTTTTTTTTTACCACTTGCCCACCGAGCCTGCTTTTCAGATTCGGTGTTTACGAGACTAAAACTGTTTTTTTTTGCTAGAAAATTACTTAAAACCCCCAAACATTATATATATACAGTATATATATTTTTCTAACACCCTAGAGAATAAAATGGCAGTCATTGCAATACTTTTTGTCACACCGTATTTGCGCAGCGGTCTTACAAGCGCAATTTTTTTGGAAAAAATTCACTTTTTTGAATAAAAAAATAAGACAACAATAAATTTGGCCCAATTTTTTTATATATTGTGAAAGATAATGTTACGCCGAGTAAAATGATACCCAACATGTCACGCTTAAAAATTGTGCCACATGTCAGTGCCAGCCACCTGTAAGTGCCACCTATTAGTGCCCATCAGCACCAGTCACCAACCAGTGCCCAAAAGTGCCACCTGTCAGTGCCACATATCAGTCTCCATCTGTCAAACTGTCACATGACATTGAAAAAGTATCGGTACTTGTACTCGGTCCTAAAAAAGTGGTATCAGGACAACCCTAATGACAACAATAACAGAGGATTTGCATTACAAATATGCTTTTGACAAATAGTGCTACAATTCGTTTTTATCCGCTGACTGGGATGTAATTTCCACAGTGCACTTTAACTGGAGTTATCCTATACCACGCCGCTTTTGTTTGTTTTTTGTCATGAAAAGACAAGTCACACCCAAATCGCACCTATAGCATGCAGGTGTCACTTTCATGCAACTTTTGAGGTTTATGAAGTTTAAGTCGCATGAAAGTCGGACTAAAGTAGAGCAGGAACTACTTTGAAGTCACATAGATATGAACGGTTATCATAGGGAAAAATGGGGTGTGACTTTGGGGTCCAAAGTCACATGACAAGTCGCACAAGTCTGAATGGAGCCTGAAGCCAGCATATGAAACCACTTATCCTGCATTAAGGCCAAAAGCAAAGGGGTGGTTTTTGGTTTAAAGCTCACCATTGTGACTGGAGGTCATCTATAGATTTATACTTTTTATATTTTCAGAAAGTATTTCCAGCCTTTTATTGCTTAAAGACGTAACCTTTTTAAGTTCTGATAGAAAAGGGAATATAAAGTGTAGGCAACCTGCCAAGTAATAAAGCATCAAGTCCTGATAGATTATCAGGTGAATTCTATAAGATCTTGAAATCTGATAAATGTAATTTCATACTCTTCAATTATATCTGAAAGGAGAGCATCTACTTTCCGTTCTAAACATCTTCCAAAAGGAAAAAGAGATTTCTATTTACCAGAGTTATATGTACTTATTTCTCAAATAAACCAGGATGTAAAACGATCTTCAATTTTTACAGAGAGTCAAGCTGCCCTTATTTACTGTACATAACTGGACAGCATAGGTGTGCACAACCTATTACATCAAGGTGTACTCTGTGATTAGGATGTGCCCGGTGTCCCTGTGTGCACGCCTATGGTGGGCAGGGATAGTGGCTTACATTCTTGTCCAAATATGGCTATAATTGGGCAATGACATAGGTCAAATATGGCCATGGCAATATCAAGTCTATGTTGTCGACCACTATCCCCTTTGTGCACAGCTCAGGGAGGATCTGTTTTTTTCAGCAGGTTGGCAGTCTCATTTTTTGTGGTTGATGTGGATCTACATCGCTGGAAGACGTGAATGATGATGGATCTACGAGAGTAATTTTTTATTTATTTTTTGTAAAGTGTTTGAAAAAGTGTGTGTTTATTTACTATTTACATTTTCTTTTGTGAATAAATAGGGGTACTCATGGGCGTCCACTCCATAGGGCAAAGGGGGGGAATTGACCCCCCTGGAAAATCAAGAAGGTGTTGAAGAGTCTTGCGGCCGTGGGCTGTCTGAGCGGTCCCGAGCTGAATGTCACACAGGCACAGCGAGCAGAATGAAGCCACCTCCCCCTCCAGTGTTTATGTGTACACAGGGGGAGGGAACCTGCTGCGCTTGTGCCATGCGGAATAGGGGTGTCTGTGCAGAATGGGGGCCTGTACATTCTCTAGGCTATATTTATATGGGCATGGAGTAAAGCTGAATTATCTCAAGAGCTATTTCACACTGCCAGCTGGACGCATTTTCGGTAAAGCAGCGCTAAAAAGCGGCGCTTTACCATCGTTTTAGCTGCGCTATTTGGCCGCTAGCAGGGCACTTTTAATCCCCGCTAGCGTTTAAAGAAAGGGTAAAATGTGACTGTATCGCCACTGCTGAAGCGCCCATGGAGGTACTCTGCATTTCTAACTCATTCAAAAAGTAGGCTGCATGCCACTTCACACACAAAGTTAAGGGCATCTTCCAGGCATGTTATTTAATGTTTTTTTTTGTTGAGGGCAGCATGTGGCCTGATATGGTTTGGGGGGGGGGGCGCTATCTCGTTCCCCTAACCTTTCCTGGCCTGTCAGGCTGCTTGCTCGGATAAGGGTTTAGTATGGAATTTGGGGGAAAAAAACCCAAGCCGTTTATTTTTTAATTTTTTTTATAATTTTGGTGTAGCGTTCTCCTTAAAATGCATACCAGACCCGAGGGGCCTGTTATGCATAGGGGGTGAAACCCACGCCATTTTTTTATCATTGCCGGCATTTTTTTTTTTTTTTTTTTTACATTCAGCTGTCAGTTGGGAAACCCACTTCCCGGCCTGCTCCTTAACAGCCAGCTATTCTTCACACACCCTAAATCTATACTTCTTTTTCAAATCAGATTATTTTTTTGTCAAAATGTAGACCTAATCTTACCAGGTAGAATGGCCTTTACGATAACTCAGAAAAAAACAATGGTTTTAAGCATGGGCTTCATTATTGTATGAGAGCCACCCATTCAAAATTCAGTGAAATTATTATGAGTGCAAAGACTGGAAGGCACCAAATTAAATCAGAACTCTTTAGAATAATCTCATTCAAAGAGATGGAAATAAGACTAAAAAAATAAATAACTAAATCACTGAGCATCAAAGCTTTTTTTTTTCTGGGCATTAAGAAGTTACCTTGCAACAGATAATTGACCCCGTTAGGCCATATTCGCATCTGAGCGTTGTGGAAACACCTGTTTTTGCGCACATATTCATAAATGCATGAAAAATGCACGTAAATAAGCGATACATTTGCGGTGCCATTATTTATTAATGGCACCCAAACGCAGATAGCTGTCACACGTCTTGTCACGAGTTTTCAGTGTAACTAAATGCACAAACATGCACGTCGCCAAATGCACTTGGCAATTAGTAAAAATAAAGGTTATGTATACATTGGTTTACAAATCCACACAAACACAAAAAAAAACGCGCTTTTGAGTGGACCCACACAATGTAAGTTGGCTATATATCAATCCTGGCTTGTATAGATGCACTTTGTCTTGCTGTCCTCTTAATACTGGGGGGAGTCTGGAACAACTAAAACCACAAAAAAACAGAGAGGGTGCACAGAACTAGTGCAATATCCTAAAACTATTGCTTTATTCATATAAAAAGTGGTAAGTATTATACTCATAAGATGACAAACGCATCAAGCACATCACACTACAACTTCATCAATCCACATTGCATCATATCATGTGGTAGGAGAAGGTGAGGTAGAGGCTAGTCCTTAAAATGTGTTAGTCTATTGGATCTTCACCTTCTCTTACCACAAGATATGGTGCAATATGGATTGGATGCGATGTGCTCGATTAAGGCCGGAGTAAGAACATCATGGGCCTGGTGAAACAAGAAAAGCTGCTCCATGTGAGTGAATCTCTGCATCCCCACACACAGTAGTTAGGTGCTAGCCCAGCTTGCATGCTGTGTAGCAATAAGAAATAATTCCAGACAGTTGCACTTCCAAAAATCCTTTTATTGAAGCTTAATATGACAAGTGCTTGACAGATGGAGAGCAGGGGACAAAGAGCTAGGCGCGTTTTGCGCAAATGTTAGCACTTAGTCATTACCTCAGGTAATGACTAAGGGAGAGGAATGTGGCGGGTATAACAGTGGGCACTATGTACAGGGGAGGAATGTGGAGGGTATGACAGTGGACACTATATACAGGAGATGAGAGTGCAGAGTATAACATTGGGCAGTATGCACACCAGAGGAGTGTGGAGGGTATGCTAGTGGGCAGTATGTACAGGAGAGGAGTGTGGAGGGTATGGCAGTGGGCACTATGTACAGGAGATGGGTGTGCAGAGTATAACAGTGGGCAGTATGCACAGCAGAGGAGTGTGGAGGGTATGCCAGTGGGCAGTATGTACAGGAGAGGAGTATTCTGAAGCGGGCTGTGATTATCCCCCTGCTGAAGAAAGCTAACCTGGCACGCTCCGTGTTGAGCAATAATCGTCCTATTTCAACTTTACCATTTCTGGCAAAAATTATGGAACGAGCCGCAGTGTGGCAAATTCAGCCCCATCTCGAGTCCAATTCCATTTTGGATGATTTCCAATCTGGATTCCGACCAGGAAGAGGTCCTGAAACCGCCTTGACCAAAGTCCAGGACGATCTCCTCTGGGCCCTGGACAGAAATGAGGCTTCAGCCTTGGTAATGCTGGATCTGTCGGCAGCATTTGATACCATCGATCATTCTAGACTACTTGATCGTTTAGGGACTGTGGCAGGCATTGTTGGTACAGCATTGGCATGGATGACCTCATTCCTGCTGGACAGGGATCAGAGAGTAAGGCTGGGACTGCACTTCTCCTCTGATAGTCCCCTGTCCTGTGGAGTCCCTCAAGGATCGGCCTTATCGCCGCTCCTGTTTAACATTTACATGAGGCCTCTGCTGTATATCATCCGCCGCCACAACCTATCTTTTCATGTCTATGCTGACGACACCCAGCTCTACATTCCTCTGCCCAAGGATGGGGGGGCACAGATAACTCTGGCCACCTGCCTGGAGGAAAATCAAGCCTGGATGGGGGCCAATTATCTTATGCTTAATAGCTCCAAAACTGAGTGCATGGTCTTATGCAATCAGTCATAGGCGGGCGGTTTCCCTACTTGGTCAGACTCGTTTTCATCGGTCCCAGTCACCCAGGTCAGGGATTTGGGTATCATCTTGGACGATAGATTAACGCTACGACCACAAGTAAACCAGGTGGTGAGTTCTTGTCACTTCCACTTCAAACTCCTGAGGTCGACTTTTCGCTTCTTTGAAGAATCGCACAAGATCTCTATGGTTAATGCCATTATTGGAAGCCGATTAGATTACTGTAACGCTTTGTACCTGGGTTTACCTAATAACATCATGCACAAACTACAGCTTATTCAGAACGCCGCTGCAAGGCTACTCACGGGTGTTGGTCGTCGTGACCACATCACGCCATTGCTGAGAGCTCTGTATTGGCTACCCGTGAAGGAACGGGTTCTGTTTAAGACTGGATGTATGGTGCACAGGGCTACCCATGGCAAGGGGCCAGTGTACCTGCAGGATAAATTCACCAAATATGTGCCTAACCGTACTTTAAGGTCGGCTAATTCGGAAACTTTGGTGATACCTAAATTTCAAAAGAAAAAATGCGGAGGGAGGACGAGTGTGGTTCAGGGAGCACTGATTTGGAACTCCCTGCCTCTAAAATTAAGGCTTGAGAATTATCTTTTTAAGTTCAGGAAGCTTCTAAAACTGAGCTTTTTAGTCAAGCCTATGGAATCACATAGGTTTATAGTTCTTTGATCTGCTAACCATTTTAAAATTTGATCTGTTCCGCTGCCTGTGTGGTTTTTTTTGGTTGTTGCTGTATTGTTCTCGGCGCATCGAGGCCTACGGTTAACTGACTGCGTTTTGTACCAATGTGTACTTTTAAGAATTTTAATAATAAATAAATAAATAGAGGGTATAATGGTGGCAGTATGTACAGGAGAGGAGTGTGGAGGGTATGACAGTGGGTGGTATGTACAGGAGAGGAATGTGGTGGGTATGACAGTGGGCAGTATGTACAGTAGAGGAGTTTATGAAAGTGGGCAGTATGTACAGCAGAGCAGTGTGGAGGGTATGATGCTGAGCAGTATGTACAGGAGACGAGTTTGGAAGGTAAGACAGTGGGCAGTATGTACAGGAGAGGAGTGTGGAGGGTACAACAGCAGGCAATATGTACAGGAGGGAAGTGTATGACAGTGAGAAGTATGTACAGCTACATACAGAGCAGCCAGTTTAAAGGGGTGTTCCAGCCCAAAATTGTGTTTATTAAAAGTCAGCAGCTACAAAAAGTGTAGCTGCTGGCTTTTAATAAACACTCACTTACCTGGTCCTGCGTTCCAGCGACGCGCCGACCGGGGCTCCGCTCCTCTCCCCCCCTCCCCAGCCGGCGTCTCCATTCCTACTGTGGGCACCCAGCCGTGACAGCCTTCGGCTTCACGGCCGGGCACCCACTGCGCATGCGCGAGCCGCACTGCGCATGCGAGCGCTGCACGGCTCGCCGCTGATTGGAGAGGCGATCACATGGGACCTGTCATGTGTCCCATGTGATCGCCTAGAGGGAGGGGCTGGTGTAGGCGATTAAGGCTTAATCGCCTAACCAGCCCCTCGGCGGAAGCAGGAAGTGGGACAGGAAGTCCCACTCCTACTGAAGCCCCCACTCCCCCCCCCCCCCCAAACAAAAATTACATGCCAAATGTGGCATGTAAGGGGGAGGGGAGTGGATTAAAAAAAGGTAATTTTTTAGGTGGAACTCCCTTTTAAATAAATACAAGCTGGCACACTATGCAGCAGACGATGCGCTCACAGTGCCTCTCCTCACTTCTTGTCAGAGGCACTGAGCTCAATTGACAGCTTGGAGTCTTGGACCAATGGTAAAGTACCATTAGCCCCAGCTGTCCAATAGAAGACACATGCTCCCTTCCAGCCCAGGGCTCTTAATTACAAGGAAAAAACATTGGTTTGTGGGTATAAGGTTTACTCCTATGTTTTTCTCACACAGTTAAGAGAGAGAATGAGAATATTCTGCTGCTGAAAAGGTACAAGCTAAATCGTATATTATTATGCTATATGTTATAAGAAAATAATTTAATAATGTATCTATTTACTGTGAAATTAATGGAAGACACCTGCTTGAGTACAGTTTTTAAAAATATAGTAAGTTACCTTAAAAACAATATATAATAATTATTTGTATATTGGTTACTTATGGTAATTAACCCCTTGCCACCCAGGCCAATTCTGACACCTCTCACCTACATGTAAAAATTATGGCCCAGATTCAGGTACATCTGCGCATTATTAGACCGGCGTAGCGCACCGCCTTTACGTTAGACTTGCGGAATTTTGCCGCGTAATCACCCTATTCTCGTAGCTTTTGCGCCGGAAATTGCGCATGCGTAACGTTTTTTCAGAGGCGTAAGGAGGAGTAATACAAATTGGGAAGGACGTGGGCGTGTTACATTGAAATGAGCCGTGACCCCATGCAAATGAAGGGCCGGCCGGCTCGCGCATGCGCGCTTGAACGAGACCATGTCAGCTCCGATGTGCGCATGCTCACAACTCGGGAGCGGCGCAATCAGTGAAATTGGAAATGGACTAGGGCAACGTTGTAAACTACGCAAACAGTATAAATAGACACACACAAACGCACTTCCTTTGCAAAAGTACATCCCTTTGTCCCTTCCCATTTAACCAAGTGCTTTTGTTCTTGTTGTTCGTTGCGTTGTGTTTTGTAGTTGTCAGATTAGTGTTCTGTGTGATCAGGTGTTTGGTAGTAGATTTTTGAAAGTGGTTTTTGATAAGTGTTTGAGAGACTGTTTGTTTGATTGATATATTTGTTTTTGTTTCTTTTCCTGCTGTATTTTTGTTTTGTTTTTTGGGGACTGTTTCTTGGTGAGTAGTTTTCTCTGTGTGTGTGTGTGTTTTTTTGTGATTGGTTGTGCTTGTTTGTGTGCGTGAATTTTGTTGACTGGGACTGTTTTTTTTTGGAAGGATGACTGAGAGAAAACGAAAGCTGAATTTTACAGTTGTGGAAAAACAGATTCTTGCCCGGGCCATTAGCGAGTATGGGCGTTACCTCCACGGCCCAGAGAGTGCCAACACCACCCCGGCCAGGAGGAGGGAGATTTTGGATAGGATCACTGAGCAGGTCAATTCAGCGGGGCAGGGGGAGACACGGACCCGGTCTGGGATTGACAAAAAAATCAATGACCTCCGGCGTCTGGTCAAAAAGAAGTTGGCTAGAATGCATGCCCATGCCAGGGGCACAGGAGGGGGCCCACCATGCCGTATTAGGCTGACAGCGGAGGAGCGTGCGGTGGCCCTGACCTTTCATCGGCATGAAGTTGAGGGCCTGCCCGGCTTTGACTCCAGTCCCCAGCCCGTGGTGCCAGGTAAGTTGTTTTATTTTTTAATATCAGGTGTGTAGCATGTGTGGGGGAGGGGGTGAAAGGGAATATGTGGCAAGTGTGTGGATCCTCCAACCTGTGAATGTTTTGTGTCATCCACAGATGTGCAGGAGGGTGCAAGGCCATCTGGCCTGACCGCACCATCCCCAGGACAGCAGCCTAATGAGGCCCCCCCAACAAGGCCGGAGTCCGCGGAGGAGGTTCAAGAGGAGGAGGAGAATCATGAGGAGGAGGAGAATCATGAGGAGGAGGAGAATCATGAGGAGGAGGAGAATCATGAGGAGGAGGAGTCCATGTCAGGCACTGGACGTTTGGGTTTTGAGGACTCCTCCCCTCTGGCTGGCAGCAGGCAGGCCTCCCTAAGGGGGAGCCCCCCCCTCCTCCCCCAACATGGCTCCCCTCACAAGGGCCTCCCCTTCTCCCCGGCCACGAGCATCAGCTGGAGGCAGGATGTCATCCCAGACCACCAGGGGGTTGGCCGATCTCCTGCCCGCCACCCTGAGAAGGGACCAGTTCCTCCAGACCCGCCATCTGGGACAGGTCAGCCAGACATTGGTGCGGATGGAGGAGAGCCTGTCCTCCATCAAGGATACGCTGGGGAACCTGGACTCCCACTCCCGGGCTTTCACAACCTGCCTAAACGAACTGCAGACGACATCAGCAGGCGTTGGGCAGGATGTGAGGGCCCTTACCCTGGCTATCCAGGCCAACACGGCAACACTTGGTGCTGCCCTGGACAGAATTGCCGTGGCCTTGGAGGGCAGGCCACCAGGTGGGCAGAGATCAGGGGCTGATCCTCCTTCCCCGGTTTTACCCCTTCCCCATGAGTCTCCCCTGAGAAGCCGGGGCCGTGGCCGGGGGCGCCCCAGGCGTGGCTCACGCAGAGGGCAGTAATTTGTTTTTCCCCCATTTTTTTTTTTTTACAAATTTTTTATTTATTTTTTGTCATTTTTTTTTTTTTTGCTGGAAATTTTTTGCTTTTGCTGGTCATTTTTTTTTTTGTGTTGTGAATGCTGTGTGAATGTGGGGGTGACATTCCTGCCGGAAAAGGGGTGTCACCCTCTATTTTGGTGGAGAAGGGTTCCCCAGGACCAGGGAGAAGTGATCCCCAGGTCCGTGTGATTGGTGTATGAATGTTCAGTGACATAATTGGAGCCTTGGCGTGGCGTTGCTGCTCACAAGTCCAGCATGGTGGACTGGTGCCAATCCAATTTGATGTGGATGTGGTGTGTCTGTGCTAGGGACCACAGTGGTGTGCATGCATGCATTCTCATTGTGCCATGATTAATGTGTATGTTTAACGTACAAAGATGCCCAATGTGAGCTGTCTCCTGGCTGCTCTTCCCTCAGAAGACGGGGTAGCCTCGGTTAGGGGGGGATTGTCTGGTTCAGGGGTCAGGTCATCACGTAGTTCAATCTGCAGGCCCTTTCTTTCTGCAAAGTTGTGCAGCATGCAACATGCACCGATGATCTGGCACACGAAGTTTGGGGAATACAAGAGGGTACCCCCAGACTTATCCAGGCATCGGAAACGTGACTTTAGGAGGCCAAAGGTGCGCTCCACCACTGCTCGTGTTTGGGCATGTGCTTGATTGTATCTTTCCTCTCCTGGGGTTTGGGGGTTCCGGATAGGAGTCATGAGATGGGGTCCCAGTGGATATGCAGAGTCACCTGTAAGGGAAAAGACAGGAGGATGTTAGTCATGCATGTGCCCCTTGTGATGTGCATCATGGGAGGGGATAGTCATGCCTGCCACCCATGTCACTCACCAACCAGCCAGCTGTCCCCATACACGTTCTGATCGAATTCCAATCGGATGTGGCATTGATTGTATATGTAGCTGTCATGGCTGGACCCTGGGTGTTTGGCACGGACGTGCCATATGAGGCCTTGGGCATCGACTATCACCTGTACATTGATGGAATGCCAATGCTTCCGATTGCGGTACATGTGCTCTGTCTCCTGGGGGGGCTGGAGTGCCACATGTGTGCAATCAATGGCCCCCACAGTGCGTGGGAATCTGGCAATTCTGTAGAAATCTGTCATTGCCTTCAGCCGCAGCTCCTCAGTGGTGGGTTTGATGATTTGGTTGGCCATGCGTCTGAGGATTGCAGGGACAACCTGGTGCACACATCTGCTCATGGAGGACTGTGACATCCCAGCCACCACTCCACTTGTACGCTGAAAAGAGCCACTGGCAAGGAAATGGAGTGTTGCCATGACCTTGACCAGTGGCTGCACTGCATGTGAGCGTTGTGTTGGGCTGGTGATGTCCTCCTGCAGGGTTGTGGTTGATTCCAGGATGACATGAGGGGTGAATCTGAAGATGCGAAAACACCTCAGAATCACTCATGCCAAACAGGTCTATGCGGGTGCGGTATATCCTCTCCTGTGCCCTCCTCCGTGCCATCCTCCGTGCCCTCATCCTTCTTTGTTCATCTAAAGTCAGTAGTATAGCTATGTACGACGATGCCCCCGGCATGTTGGCATACAGATTGTTGTGCAACACGTGTGACTGCTGAGCTGCTCACTAACAGTGTTGCTTTATCTAACAAGTAGACTTTTTTTCTTTTTTTAGACCAGCTTTTATCAGCTCTAATTTTAGACAGGACATTTTGCTGTTGCGCACACTGCGTCGCCTGCGCTGCCCCAACGCTGTTTTGTGGATCCCCGTAAGTCCCAAATCAATGGTGTGTCTAGCGCACTTTTGCCCGGAAGGATGCGCCAGTCTAACGAAATTACGCGTATCTCGTTCTGGGGATGCCGCGCAACGAAACGCACGCGCACATTTCGACTTACGCACGCGCATCTCCTGTTGCGCAGGCGCAATCGCTCTGTGAATCTGGGCCTATATTTTTTTTTGCTAGAAAATCACTCAGAACCCCCAAACATTACTGTATTTATCTGCCTATAGTGCGCACCGACATATAGCGCACACCCCTAATCTAGAAGGGAAATTCCTGGGGAAAAAAAATGAATCACTTACCGTTTTGGTGTCTTGCCCAGGGTCCTTGTTCGGTCCGACGTCCGTTTGCGGCCTTGCGCGGGGTCCATCCAGGTGTCCGTCTGCGGCGTCCGTCCAGGTGTCCGTCTGCGGCTTCTTCAGGGGGTTCGTCCGTCTGCGGGGTCCATCCAGTCCATCCGCACGTTGCCCGGGGTTGCGGCGGTGTTCTTTTTTTAATTAGACGCCAAGCCGAGAGGAGCCGGATTTCCTGTTTGTTCGGCTCCTCTCGGCTTCTCTCAGCTACTCTCGCGTGGCTGCGGGCGGAGCCGGGCCCAGCCGAGTGCGCAGTACACTCGGCTCGGCTCTAGGCTGCGGCACTCGGCTCCTAATTCAAAAAACGAACACTGCTGCAACAGTATCGGCGTATATCTTGCACCCACAATTTCCCCCTGATTTTAAGGGGAAAAAAGTGCGCGATATACGCAGATAAATACGGTATATATATTATTTAATTTATTTATTATTATATATATTATCAGACACCCTTGGGAATAAAATGGTGGTCTTTGCAAATTTTTATGTTACATGATATTTGCATAGCAAGTTTTCAAACTTTTTTTTGGAAAGAAACTGTTTCATGAAGAATAAAAAAAAAACACTAAAGTTAGACATATTTTTTTGTATACTTTGAAAGATGATGTTACACCGAGTAAATAGATTCCCGAACATGTCACACTTTACAATTGAGCACACTTGTGGAATGGCTTCAGTATGGCACCTTGGCATTCCTCCTGTTTTCCACCACTTGAACAAGGCTTGTGGGACTGTCAGTCTTAACCATTTAACCATTCAGAATCTGGAGATTTGGGACTTTATTTTTATTTTTTAGTATAGTTCTTTCACTAAGACCCCTTTCCCACTGGGGCAATTTTCAGATATTTTAGCGCTATAAAAAGCATCTGTAAGGCCCCGTACACACGAGGAGACATGTCCGATGAAAACGGTCCACGGACCGTTTTCATCAGACATGTCTCCTGCAGGATTTTGGTCCGGCGGTGTGTACACACCATCGGACGAAAATCCGCCACGTCACCAAACCAGGAAATAAAATGCTTCCACGCATGCGTCGAATCCATTCGACGCATTCAGGGAATTTCTGTCCACTGGGTAGTCATACTAACCAGCAGACATGTCCGACTGACATGTTTCCAGCGGACAAGTTTTAAAGCATGTTTTAAAACTTTTGTCCGCTGGAAACCTGTCCGCTAGGCCGTACACACGATCGAATCTGCCCGCTGAAACTGGTCTGCGGACCAGTTTCAGCGGACATGTTCGATCGTGTGTACTCGGCCTAAAACATCTGAAAATCGCTTCTCAAGCCACCCCAGTGTAAAAGCCTGAGTACTTTCACACTGGGGCGGTCCGCTTGCAGGAGGGGAAAAAAAGTCCTGCAAGCAGCATCTTTGGGGCGGTGCAGGTGCGGTGCTAGTCTTGCTCATACAAAATGCTGCTGGCCAATTTCTGTATTATCTGTGGCCAAGTAATTCTTCTACTTACAGTAAACACTTCTCCATGCTTTTTGAAAAGCCAATATAAAAGGAATAGTAGTAATAAAAAAAATCCCTTGTGGGTTTAACTAATCTTTTTTGGGGGTTAATTCTCCTTTAAATGGGTGTTGTAGAGGCGTGTCCTAAGCCCTCATACTTCTGTTAGTAGGTGTCCCTCATTCCCATCTCAAAAAGTTGGGAGGTATGAATTGTGTGTTAATTCACAGCCATTTTACACTTAAGCTTGTGGGTTGAGCTACTTACCCTGCATGTAGGGATACCTTTTGCTGTGAATGAGCGGGGACTGCGGTCATGTGAAGATCAAACATTAGGCAGTTCCCCAACCTAGAGATGAGACATTTCACTGTGTGCAGTAATAAAAGTACAGAGTTCCTCTGAAAAGCGCTGTCCTGTTTCACTACACACACTCCCTGCAAAGTATGTTGCATTTAGGAGGGAGACCGCTGAGCCCATGCCCTCTCCACGAGTCCAGCACACTGCTGTTACCTCACTTCCAGTAACAGAATAGGATTCCATCGTGCACATGGCATGGACCTCATATGTGCACTCGCTAGACTACGGGTCTCCAAAATGTGGGTTCAGTCCCAGTTGCTATGACCAGTTGCCGACTGCTGGGGAAGGAGCCAAATCACTGACCCCCTTGCTACTGGAGGACCTATTACCTGCCCCAGGTACCACACATCACAACTGGCTGCATTATAACTTGCTCTAGTCCTTGTTTACCTGTAGCAACTGCATTACTCCTCCTGCTTGATTTGCTTATTAGACCTTTGTAGTAGCTTTGCTTCATACCCCACCTGTGGTTTACTGATCCAAGTTCTTTTATATGCCAGAACCAACATGCACTTTGAATAACTTCAGACTAGGCTTAAAACAGTTCTTGCAACTTTACTGTACTTAAAAGTTTTTTAGAATTACAGTTCAAGGTGAACATAAGCATTGAAGTATCCCTTTCTATCCCTAATTGGTTGCCCAGGCGTACATCCAGAAGGTAGCTGGCGTTTTCCATGTCCTAGCTGATCTCTGTATTCTCGGTGCCTCCAAAAGACTACAAGGCGCAGCAGTCCTCCTCCAAAGCAATCACATCATGTATGGCTAAGGCCGCGTACATACGATCGGTTAAACTGATGAGAATGGTCTGATGGACCGTTTTCATCAGTCAAAACCGATCGTGTGTGGGCGCCATCGGTTATTTAACCATCGGTTAAATAAAAGCCAACTTGTTTTAAATTTAACCAATGGATTTCTAACCGATAGGTCAAAACCGATCATTAGTAGGCACGACCATCGGTTAAAAATCCATGCATGGTCAGAATCAAGTCGACACATGCTTGGAAGCATTGAACTTCATTTTTTTCAGCACGTCGTTGTGTTTTATGTCACTGCATTCTGACACGATTGTTTTTTTTAACCAATGGTGTGTAGGCGCGACGGACCATCAGTCAGCTTCATCGGGTTAACCAGACCGTTCTCATCAGATGGACTGATCGTGTGTACGCGGCATAAGAGCTGCGCGAAGGACCCCAAACCCAGCCCTCCCCCTTATATATACAGTATCACTGGTGGGAAGGCTGGATCCTAAAAGCCCGGAAACAGCAACATACACATTAACTCTTTCCCCCTAGTCTGGGCCAGCCACTAACTGAGCTAACATTTCTGTAGGCAACCTGCCTACAAGCTGGCCATAGATAGATAAAAATTCAGCAGGAATTTCAAACCATGTGTGGCCCTCCCGCTCAGCAGAAGTTGATCTAATGATTAACTTCTGTTAAGCGGGCTTGTTGAAATCTAGTTCTGGATCAATGGCTGCAACTGGTGATCGGTGTATTCTGACAGCAAAGAGTCCCTGCTCTCGGAATGCAATTTTTTAGCAGTGATGATTTCTCTATCCGCCCCATTTATATGGATGGAAAAATCAGTTCCTTTTTTTTTGTTTAGCCCACTGGTTGAACATAAAAAAAAACAAACAAAAAAACAGAACCATTCAACTCCAGCTGTGCTTACACATTTGCCTTGTTTTCACTGCACGGAACGGTTCGGGTCAGTAAACTCGGAGCGGTTAGGATGGGACCGGTCTATTCCCGTGAGTGTTTCAACTGCAAATCGGACCATCAGGGACCATTCAGGTTTTAGAAAAAATTCCTAGCGTGTCCACCAATCAGTGAGATGTATTGTAGGTCCGCCCTAATGGAACCGTTCCACTCTCTCTGGGCCCTCATCTGAAGCAGGACCCTTGCTGGTGCGGTACGGTTCGCTTTTTTGGCACGCTTTCATAATGGAAACACCCAAAATAGCAAACCGAACCGTACGGAACCGATCCGCTCAGTGGAAACGAGGCAATTGTCTCCTAGCTCCTGAGCTCCCCTGGCTAAGCATACAAGTCTCCCTAAGTACATTGACGGCAGCTGGAGGCTGCACTGTCCCTGCTTTACTGTGTATTTGGATGGCACAGAGAGCTTTTTCCACTATTTGGAAGTGAGAGCTGAGGACCTGGAGTTAATGGCAGTCAGCGGGTAGGAAAAGTATGTGTTCGGGTACACATACACTTTTTTTTTTTTTTTTAAATGTTGCTTTGCTGGATATTATCCAGTACCTGAAAAGCCAAGGGTTTAGTATCAAATGTAATCAACAGCAGTGGTTTGTTTCTTGTAACTGTTTTGTACACTAAGAAGCTGGAAGACAGTGAGGCCTTGTACACACGAGGGAATAAATCCGCTGAAGATGGTCCGACGGACCATTTCAGCGGAAAAATCCCCTCGTCTGTAGGGGCAAACGGACGCTTTTTGCCGGATTCATCCGGCGGAAAAATTCCAAAGCATGCTTTGAAATATTTCCGCCGGATAGCTGGCTGGCAGATATGTCCGCTGGTTAGTACGGCAAACCAGCGGACATATCTTGCCGCACATGCGTCGTATCCTGTGAATGGATCCGACGCATGCGCGCGGAAGTGTTTACTTCCTGGTGCGGTGACGTGGCGGTCACGTGGCGGCGTCAACGTCACCGCCGCGTCACCGCGCTATCCGCCGGCGGGGAATTTGATCCGATGGTGTGTACAGCCATCGGATCAAAACATCCCGGCGCAAATATACGCTGTAAACGGTCCGGGGACCGTTTACAGCGGATATTTCCCGTCGTGTGTACAAGGCCTTAGTGTTGCTCACGAATATTCGCATTGCGAATATTCGTTACGAATATTGCATATTCGAGTATTCGCGAATAACTCGAATATCGCGGTGAATATTCGCTATTGCGAATATTCGTATTTTTTCAAATTTATTTTTAAAACAGATCACATTCTAGTGATCTCCATCGACGTCTAAAAGCATTGCTGGTATGATTAGAGACCCTGGGCCGAGTAGCTGAGGCGATCCTTTTATGTTGCCGAATATTCGCAATGCAAATATTCGTATTACGAATATTCGCAAAATGCGTTCTCTGCCCTTCTGTGTTTTGTGTATAAAAAAAAAAATAGCTTTAGTTTAGTCATATAAGTTTGTGTAGTTAGTGTTTAGTGCCTATTAGTTTAGTAATCCAGGAAATGATCTTCGTTTTCGCGTGTTGACGAGAATTTCGCAATCAATTTCGCATTTGCACTAGCAAAATTTTGCTAAATTTTTTTTTTGATAAAATATCACGAATATTCGATATTAACGAATATTCGCAAATACGTTCTCTGCCCTTCTGTGTTTTGTGTATAAAAAAATAAATAAAAATTAGCTTTAGTTTAGTCATATAAGTTTGTGTAAGTAGAGTTAGTGTTTAGTGCCTATTAGTTTAGTAATCCAGGAAATGATCTCCGTTTTCGCGTGTTGACGAGAATTTCGCAATCAATTTCGCACTAGCGAAATTTTGCATTAGCGAAATTTCGCAATTTTTTTTTTTTATAAAATATCACGAATATTCGATATTAACGAATATTCGCGAATATTCTTCTATATATTCGCGAAATATCGCGAAATCGAATATGGCGTATTCCGCTCATCACTAAAGACAGTGTGTGATTCCAGGCAGTGGGCGAGGGCAATAAAGCTAGATAGTTTAATAGTCCGAGTGAATAATTATATTCCTGCAATAGCACAATTGTAACTGGTTCGCTTTAGGGCAATCCCCCCATCATCTCCATTAGCTAAACTACTTGTGTAATTACCATTAGCATTAATAGGTGGCAGTAAACCAAGACGGCTAATAACTCTGCAAGATAAGGTAGCATAATAAAAAGAAATTGACAGAAATAATATGTTTATTTGCACAAGAAAATGCTTGCCTACCATTCTCTCCAAAGGTTTGCCTATATTTCTATTACGTTCTTCATTAAGTCAGCTTAGAAGCATTAGGAAATGAGGTGGAAAAAATGATTGATATGGGTTGCTATCGAAGGTTTTAACCCGTACCATTATACACTGAGAGGGCAGTGAGCAGTGTCATAGCAGACAGATAATTACTAGGATGGGGAGGTCTACACGCATATACTTACATGCTTGACGTCTAAATACTGTTTAAAGAGACACAATAATTATCTCCAAATTTAAAAACACTTAATATTAAATTGAAGATTCATCAGTACATTTTTGACTCCTTCAGCTAGTAGTTTTTAAAATGTATTCTAATGTAAATTATTTATGTGCTGTTTTGAAATGATGTTGGGGTGACTTTTTGCAAAGCAATATTAAAGTACGTGTAAACTCAAAATCTATTTTCATTGTTTAGCATCATACCGCAGAGTGGTGGATGGTGCTGAAGATTTTTGGGGGGGGACTAAACATAGAAAAATACTAAAACAAAAACATCAATTGCAGCCACTTTGCCAACAGTTGCAGCCACGTGCCATAAAATGCAGCCCCTGTGCCCATCATATGCAGCCAACTGTGCCCATCATATGCAGCCAACTGTGCCCATCATATGCAGCCAACTGTGCCCATCATATGCAGCCAACTGGGCCCATCATATGCAGCCAACTGGGCCCATTATATGCAGCCAACTTGGCCCATTATATGCAGCCAACTGGGCCCATTATATGCAGCCAACTGGGCCCATTATATGCAGAAAACTGTGCTTATAATATGCAGCCAACTGTAACTATCATATGCAGTCAACTGTGCCCATAATATGCAACTTATGTGCTCAGCAAATGCAGCCAACTGTGCCCAATCAATTTCATCCTCTGTACCCATAATATGCAGCCACTGTGCCCAGCAAATGCAGCCAACTGTGCCCATAAATTGTAGCCTCAGTGCCCATAATATGCAATCACTATGCCCGACAAATGCAGCCAACTGTGCCCCATCAATTGCAGCCCCTCTGTGCCAATAATATGCAGCCACTGTGCCCCCCATCCGCTCGCCCGCCCACTGTCTGCCTGGCACTTTCCCCATCGTGGTGGCGGGTCAGGTAGCGGGACATGAGGTGAGCTGTGTCTTCCATGCACGTCTTCCGCCTTTTCTGCTAGGCGGCCAATGGGAATCGCCTCTGCCTTCAACTAATCAGGTGACCAGTATTACATAATGTAGACAGTAGAGGGTGTAAAAATAAAACCTCAAAACTTCTAGTAAGGATTCTTCTAAAAAATAGCTCTGTTACTCTGTGTAGATTCTGGCACTCTGTACTTACAAACTACTTCTGATAACACTTTTTTACTGTGGCCTTTGCAGTAGCATTTGCCACTGGACATCCAGAAAACATGTCTATACAAACAAAATGCACATTTATAAGATCCTGACTTGGGCATATCTAAAATTTAATGAAACAAAACTAAACGAATTCCGAAACCAAAATAAACGAATTCCATAAGGAAACAAAACTCGTAACATAACAAATCTACAGGTGAAACTCAAAAAATTTGAATATCCTGCAAAAGTTCATTTGTTTCACAAATGCAACTTAAAAGGTGAAACTAATATATGAGATAGACTCCTTACATGCAAAGCAAGATAGTTCAAGCCATGATTTGTCATAATTGTGATGATTATGGCTTACAGCTCATGAAAACACCAAATACACAATCTCAGAAAAGTAGAATATTACATGCAATCAATAAAACAAGGATTGTACATAGAACAATATCGGACCTCTGAAACATATAAGCATGCATATGTACTCAGTATTTGGTTTGGGCCCCTTTTGCAGCAATTACTGCCTCAATGTGGCGTGGCGTGGAAGCTATCAGCCTGTGGCACTGCTGAGGTGTTATGGAAGACCAGGATGCTTCAATAGCGGCCTTCAGCTCTTCTGCATTGTTCGGTCTCATGTCTCTCATCTTTCTCTTGGCAATGCCCCAAAGATTCTCTATGGGGTTCAGGTCAGGCGAGTTTGCTGGCCAATCAAGCACGGTAATCCCACGGTCATTGAACCAGGTTTTGGTGCATTTGGCAGTGTGGGCAGGTGCCAAGTCTTGCTGGAAAATGAAGTCGGCATCCCCATAGAGCTTGTCTGCAGAAGGAAGCATGAAGTGCTCCAAAATCTCTTGGTAGACGGCTGCGCTGACCCTGGACTTAATGAAGCACAGTGGACCAACACCAGCAGATGACACGGCTCCCCAAATCAACACAGACTGTGGAAACTTCACACTGGACCTCAAGCATCTTGCATTGTGTGCCTCTCCATTCTTCCCCTATACTCTGGGTCCTTGGTTTCCAAATGAGATGCAAGATTTGCTCTCATCAGAAAAGAAGACTTTGGACCACTGAGTAATAGACCAGGTGTGTTTTTCTTTAGCCCAGGCAAGATGCTTCTGACCTTGTTTGTTGTTCAGGAGTGGCTTGACAAGAGGAATACGACATTTGAAGCCCATGTCCAGGATCCGTCTGTGTATGATGGCTCTTGATGCACTGACTCCAGCCTCAGTCCACTCCTTGTGAAAGTCCCCAACACTTTTGAATGGCCTTTTTCTGAAAATCTCTCCAGGCTGCGGTCATCCCTGCTGCTTGTGCACCCTTTTCTTCTACACTTTTCCCTTCCACATAACTTTCTATTAATGTGCTTTGATACGGCACTTTGGGAACATCCAACTTCTTGTGCAATTACCTTTTGAGGCTTTCCCTCCTTATGGGTGTCAATGATGGTTGTCTGCACAACTGTCAGGTCAGCAGTCTTTCCCATGATTGTGATTCCTACTGAACCAGACTGAGAGACCATTTAAAGGCTCAGGAACCCTTTGCAGGTGTTATGGCTTAATTAGCTGATTAGAGTGGGACACTTTGAGCCTAGAATGATGCACCTTTTCAAAATATTCTAATTTTCTGAGATTGTGGATTTGGGGTTTTCATGAGCTTTAAGCCATAATCATCACAATTATGACAAATCACGGCTTGAACTATCTTGCTTTGCATGTAATGAGTCCATCTCATATATTAGTTTCACCTTTTAAATTGCATTAGTGAAATAAATGAACTTTTGCACAATATTCAAATTTTTCGAGTTTCAAGTCCTGTCCCCGCTGAACCAGCATTTCAGTCGATGATGACCCTGGCTAATACCTGAACTAAATGGCTTAATTATTTTGGAAAGAAAAAGAGGTGAAGATATTGTTAGAGGTAAATGTATTGTCAGGAGGACTACTGTGGTCTCTGTGAGAGGTACTAAATACATGTAAAGCCTGGTAGATGCTATCAGTTTTATTTTGTTCAACCCAGCCCAGAATAAAAAAAAAAACTGAAGAGCTCGGGAGAGGATCCTGTACTAACAATCCAATGTTAGTATAGTGATCTCCTCGCTGACCTATTGTGTTCTGACAGGGGGACGGGACACCCCCCGCCAGAACCCACCAGTCAGCGCTTCAGCCATTGTCTGAGGGTCTTGATTGGGTTCCGATTGGTAGACATTTTTCAATAATACCCTTTCTAAATAAGCCAGATCGGTTGCCCTACACATGGGCCAAGTGTCGCCGGTTTCTAGTGATCTGGCCGATGCCGCCCGACATTCGGCCTGTGTGTACGGCCCTTAAGTTCTACACTTATATATCACTTAGTATGTATGTAGTTATTATGATAAAAATATATCTCACATTACTTCTACTTTAAATAATACCAAGCACAACATGCCTAACTTCAAGGTGATTCTCCTAGGTTACATTTAATATTTCTAAGGCCTTTTCATCATGATGGCGCTTCATTTTTATTTACATTTTATGAATGAAATATCTCTATTCTCAAACTCAACCAGCTGGATATATATGTAGACTTACTAAAGGCATATAGGCTGCTCACTTTGTAAGGGAATATTCCCTTAGCATAGTGAATTAAGTAAAACTCTGTTGATTTCCATTATCCAATCATGTGCAAGCTAAATATTTTTTTTATTTTTTATGTACAGGATTATTCCTTGCAAGGTCAATTTCACTCATTCATTAGGCTAAAGGGTAAATCCTATTGCAAAGTGAACAGCTTATTTGCTTTTAGTAATTCAATTACTATGCATTTCACATTTACTGGATAAAAATGTAGCTGTCCCACACTGCATCCAGCCAGTTTTCAGGTTTTAAAGTCAAGAGTCGCGATGAGCCAAACATACCTGGGCTCGGTTTGGAGCATGTTCAGCAAATATAACTGCCACGGCAAACATGTTCAGCTGACATTATCAAAATGTGGGTGCCAAATTTAGAACTGCATTGAAGTCAATTAGAACAGTAATTGCCATTCTCTAGCTCAGGGATCTCCAAACTTTCTAAACCATAGGCCAGTTTACTGTTCTTCAGACTTTAGGAGGGCCAGACTGTGGCCAGTGGGAGTAGAAAATGTCCTGACATCAGTAGGAAAAAATAATTCCCCATTGTTTGTTTCAGTGAGAATAATTGTGCCTCATTATTGGTGTAAGTGGGAGGAATTGAGCCCCATCGTTTATGTCATTGGGAGGAATTTTGCCCCATCATTGGTGTCAGTGGGCCCTATTGTTGGTTTCATTGGGAGGAATTGTGCCCCATTGTTGGTGTCAGTGGGAAGAATTTTCCCCATCATTTATGTCAATGGGGGGATTTATGCCCCATTGTTGGTTGGTATCAATAGATGAAATAGTGCCCCAAGGGCCATATAAAGGCAAGCATAGGGCCACATCTGGCCCCCAGGCCACATTTTGGAGACCACTGCTCTAGCCTAATAGACAAGAGATGGTTAAATAAAGGCCTCTTGCTCCCCGACATAATCATTTACTGATGTTTATAAGCAGGATCTTGCTGGTAGAAAGATCCTAAGAAAAAAAAAAACACAACTTACGTCCTGCAAAGACCCTAATTTTCTTTTGAGTGAACATTCTATACTTCTTTAGTAATGCAGCCACAATTATTCTGATCTGAATTAATGGCATAGGCATGCGCACAGGGTGTGCCAGGTGTGCCCAGGCACACCCTAATCACTCATTATTGCCCTGACTCCCATCTTCCCCCCCGCAGCGCTGCCAGTTTCCCTCCCCTCTATCGGCTGTTGCTGCTGGGATGTTTTAGGAGTGGGGAAGGGGTCAGTAAATATGTAATTTACCGGCCCCTTCACTTTCTGAATGAACACCGTGATCAATCGGTAGTATATGTTTGGGCTTCGGGGTGCACACCCTAATGCAATAGGTTGCGCACACCTATAATTAATGGAAAACTGTTTCATATTTTGTCTTGTTCACCTTTCCCCAGTTTTCTTAAGCCTGGTCCTGCCTTCCACCTCACTGCAGTATGCAAAGCATTTTAGCGATACCGTACTTTGTAACCTACAGTAGATCTATAACAGTCTACATTTTATAAAGGTCTCTACTGTGTATTTTGAACCCCAGTGTTATAAACCTCCAGCGCTATCTCTCTGGAGTATGTAACCAGGTTATCAGAGACAGTTTCCTTGGCATCTTCCACTATCAGCTTTATAAGCATAATTTGACATTCTGACAAATTACATTGATTGAAACTCATTTGAATCAATCAGTTTAACAAATTTTCTAGCTCGGAACGTCTTGCAAAAGGATTGCAGTTTTTAGATAATGAAGGGGATAAAATGTAATTGACATTGATATTTCACTGGAAAATATGTACAGCTATTATGATGCTAATTCCCTCCTCTCTGTTTTTGGTTCAATGTGCAAATATCAAAAAAACATATCTTAATGGACAGAATGTATTGAACTGCTCTTACTGCACAGGTGAAATTAAAACTATGTTTTTCCAGCTGTTTCTCTATCATGGCTGCTGCAAGAAACAGATTCTGCTAGTGCTAAGCAAGTATGCAGACAAACAGTCATCCCTTGTGCTAAATAGCTAATAATGGAACTATACTGTATGGGCCGGATTCACATACCTTGGCGCATATATAGGCCGGCGTATCGTATCTTCTTTACGCTACGCCGGCACAACGCAGAGAGGGAAGCATGGAATTCACAAAGCAAATGCTCCCAATGTTGCGCCGGCGTAGCGTATATTCGTCGGCGTAAGCCGACGTAAGTCTAAGTAGGTAGAAGTGGACTGGAAGTGGGCGTGATACATTTAAATGAAGCGTGACCCCATGCAAATAAAGGGCTGTACTTAAAATGTACGGCGCATGTGTCGTACCTTGGACGCATCCCAGTGCGCATGCTCACTATAATGTCGAAACAACTGGCTAAGATACGTCGAATCACTGCCTACGACGTGAACGTAACCTACGCCCAGCCCTATTCACGTACAATGTAAACTACGTAAAATTGGACGGCGTTCGATCCCTGGTCCATACCTTTGCATGAGTTGCGCCTCCAATATGGGGAATAACTTTACGCCGTGTGTAACCCTTACGTAAATGGCTTAAAACATGCACCGGGCGCAAGTACGTTCGTGAATCGGCGTATCTCTCTCGTTTGCATATTTGCATTGAAAATAAATGGGAGTGCCAAATGCGTCCAGCATAACTATGTGCCCACTATACTCTGGCATAGGCAAGTTACGTCAGTCGGATGAAGCCTATTTTTCGACGTATCTAGCTTTGTGGGTCGACGCACAGATACGACGGCGCACATTTGTACTTACGTACAAAACTGCTGAAGGAATGCGCCTATATCCTGGCTCCTCCCATCACGCAGTTTATCAACCAGTCTTTTCTGGAGGGCAAAGTGCCCACACAGTTGAAAGAGGGTATAATCCAACCCTCCCTGGACCCCAAGGACCCACTCCACCGCCGTCCCATAACAACCCTCAACGTACTCTCTAAGATAATGGAGAAAGTAGTGGTACAACAGCTGCAACAGCATCTTGATACCTACAAGCTACTTGACCCATTGCAATCAGGCTTCCGTCCCGGACACGGGACGGAAACAGCACTGCTGAAAGTATGGGACGATGTTCTCCAGTCCGCAGACGAAGGAGAATCTTGTCTTCTAGTTCTGTTGGACCTAAGTGCAGCTTTCGACACAGTAGACCACAAACTGTTACTGACTCGGCTTGCTGAAGTAGCCAGAGTCGCAGAAGGCGATTTATCTTGGTTCTCCTCTTTTCTGGAAAACCGATCGCAAACAGTAAAGTTAGGACCTTTTACGTCAGAAAAACGCACAGTAACATGCGGAGTCCCTCAAGGATCGCCTCTGTCACCAGTGCTGTTTAACATCTATCTTCGTCCTCTTTTTGAGATTATCAGCAGCCAAAAACTGCTCTACCACTCATATGCAGATGATACGCAACTGTATTTCCGCATCTGCAACAGACAGGATCACCACCTCAATCTAGAGACATGTCTCTCTTTGATAGAGGACTGGATGACAAAGAGTTATCTTAAACTCAATGGAGCGAAAACAGAACTTCTCCTGTTTCACGCCAAGCGCAGGAATCAACTTTCAACAGCGTGGACCCCCCCACCTATTTTGGGCAAAACCATCACCCCTAGCGCCAAAGTCAAAAGCCTAGGGGTCATTTTTGACTCCTTTATGACAATGGACGCACAAATAGGGTCAGTAGTCAGCGGATCTCACCATCTACTGCGCCTACTACGCAGACTCACTCCGTTCATCCCTAAAGAAGATTTAGCGGTCGTGGTGGGAGCAATTGTAAACTCCAGGCTGGATTATGCAAATGCTCTTTACCTCGGCCTTCCCAAGTACCAAATCGCTCGTCTGCAAGTCGTTCAGAATACGGCCGCCAGACTTGTGACTGGGAAAAAACCCTGGGAATCCATTTCACCATCACTGAGAGCCCTTCATTGGCTGCCAGTCAAAGACAGAATTACTTTTAAAGCTCTCTGTCTTACGCATAGATGTGTCCATGGGAATGCCCCCCTTTACTTATGCGAATTAATAAAAGCGCATAATCCCAATCGCGTTTTGCGATCCACAAATCAGAACCTACTCCAGGTTCCGAAAGCCAACTTCAAGTCCAAAGGAGAAAGAAGATTCGCGGTCCAAGGTCCCAGACTATGGAACGCTTTACCAACCAGCATTCGGTTGGAGGAGAACCACCTAGCATTTAGGAAAAAGGTCAAGACTTTTCTCTTTTGATATCAAAGGAGACAGGAACAACAAGCGCCCAGAGGCGATTCAGTTCGCATGTGCCGCGCTATATAAGTTTTCATTCATTCATTCATTCATTCATTCATACGTCGGCGTATCTGGAGATACGTCGGCATAAGTGCTTTGTGAATCCGGCTATATGTGTCTTATAGTTATGCTCGGTCAGTCTTGTCACCCAGAAACCCCTGACAGACAGCAACCAGGTCAGTTATCTCACTATCTAATCTCTATTTTTCAACCGCAGCTAAAGTGAACTATCTGCACAAATAAAAATGACACATATATGGTGCAGTACCAATAAAGTGAAATTGAACATAAGAAATGAAAAACTGTAAAAGACAGAAAATGCATGCAATGTCTGCAATATAATACCCTTACCTATCTGTTTGCAATCCTCTGCAAAATGTACACTGTGCGTCACTAGGGTTGGTGTCACTTGGTGTGGTAAAACATGGTGTCACCTCCCCTCACCTCAGTGAGGACCCTTCTAGCCCCCCTTCTCCAGCATAAAACTGTACAGATCTCCAGAATGAGTCTTCCCCGGCTCTGAGGGTTCTCTGAGGAAGCCAGATTCAGTTCTTCAGTGCACATACAACAGGCTACTGTGCCCATCAATTGCTGCCAGTGTACCCATCAATTGCCTCTACTGTGCCCATCAAATGCTGCCAGTGTGCATCCCCCGCCCACCTGGCACTTACCTGTCTCAGTGGGGCAGTGGTAGGGCCGATCCTAGGCAGGGTGCACAGGGTGCTTTGTACCCAGGTGCCTGCAGAGGTGGGGGCGCAGAAGTGGCAAAGTTCTCCCCTCCCTCCCTCCTTGTTTGTGTCTATCCAGAACTAGTGTTCTGAGCATAGGTGTGTGTCAGTCCAGAACTGATGTGTCCCTGACCATCTCTTGTACTACGTCTGCAGTCTCTCACCATCTCCATACTATGTCTTTAGTCTCTGACCATCTCCTGTACTACGTCTCCAGTCTCTCACCATCTCCATACTATGTCTGTGGTCTCTGACCATCTCCTGTATCATGTCTGTAGTATGTCTGGGGGTCTTTTTTTTAACAGACTCTCTAACAGAAGCCCTCTCTGTGTCCATCAGAGAGCCCCCCTCCAGGTCCCAATAAAGTACTCTGCTCTTCCTGTATTTTGTTTATTGTTAAGAGATCATGTAAGGATCCCAGGGTAATGAAGACTTTGTGGAGGAGCATCTCTGTGGTTTAGTCATTGCCATATAAACATTTGAAAAGGGGAGGAGTTAGTAAAATGGCCACGCCCATGTGGGGGTGCCAGAAATATTTCTGCACCCAGGCACCTGTGACCCTAGGATCGGCCCTGGGCAGTGGGTCACGGTGGCGGTGTCATCCACGCTCCTCAATGTCTTCTCCCGTCCTCTGTTCCCATCTTTTGCTATGATTGGATGCCTGATAGGCATCCAATTACAGTGCCTGTCATTTCAGCCAATCAGGTGACAGGTAACAGACCCAAGCACTTGATTGGCTGAGAGGCGGTTCAGTGTTAAGAAAGCGAATATCCATTCGCTTTCCTAACACAACGCCGAGTGAACTGTGAGCACCCAGCATGGTGCCCGCAGTTCACCTTTTTGGATGCCTATTAGAGCCTGTGACTCTAATCAGGTGCTTCCAAAAAAATACCCCGCCCCTGTAATTCAGGCTCCCGGCGCCCTAAAATGGTCAGGCACCTGAATAAGGGGTGGCAGCGGCGACCATAGATAGATTTATGCAATGCATGAATCTATCTATGGTGATAGAGGGGTGGCAGGAGAGAGGGGGCGGCCCCCTCTCCACTACCTGAAACTGAGCCAAAGACACACAAGACCCTTTTCTAGTGCAGACCACGGTCGCGCCGGAGCTGTGTGAACAGGCTTCATTAAGAGCCAGTCACAGTCTCCTGTCATGCGAATTGGATGCGTAGAAACCACATCCACTTTGCATAAGTGTGAACCCAGCCAAAATAGTTGAAGAATAAGAAGCAGCAAGGTGGGGGTTTTAAAGGGTCACTAAAGGAAAAACATTTTTTTGCTGAAATGACTGTTTATAGGGTATAGAGACATAATAGTTAACTGATTCCTTTTAAAAATTATAAAAAGAACGTGTATGGGGACACCTGGCTGGTTGGTGAGTGACATGGGTGGCAGGCATGACTGTCCCCCCCCCCCATGATGCACACATCACAAGGGGCACATGCATGACTAACATCCTCCTGTCTTTTCCCTTACAGGTGACTCTGCATATGCACTGGGACCCCATCTCATGACTCCTATCCGGAACCCCCAAAGCCCAGGAGAGGAAAGATACAATAAAGCCCACGCCCAAACACGTGCAGTGGTGGAGGGCACCTTTGGCCTCCTGAAGTCTCGTTTCCGATGCCTGGATAAGTCTGGGGGTACCCTGTTGTATTCCCCAAACTTTGTGTGCCAGATCATCGGTGCATGTTGCATGCTGCACAACTTGGCAGTGAGAAAGGGCCTGCAGATTGACATACGTGATGACTTGACCCCTGAACCAGACAATCCCCCCTAACCCGAGGATACCCCGTCTTCTGAGGGAAGAGCAGCCAGGAGACAGCTCACATTAGGCATCTTTGCACGTTAAACACACACATTAATCATGGCACAATGAGAATGCATGCATGCACACCACTGTGGTCCCTAACACACACACCCCACATCCTCATCAAATTGGATTAGCACAAGCACACCATGCAGGACTTGTGAGCAGCAACGCCACGGCTCCAATTATGTCACTGTACATTCATACACCATTCACACGGACCTAGGGATCACTTCTCCCTGGTCCTGGGGAACCCTTCTCCACCACAAATGAGGGTGACATCCCATTCACAACCCCAAAAAAAATTGTCCAGCAAAAAAAAATTTCCAGGAAAAAAGAAAAATGGGGGAAACCAAATTAATGCTGCTGGCGTGACCCACGCCTGGGGCGCCCACGGCCCCGGCTCCTCAGGGGAGACTCATGGGGGGGGTAATCCAGGGAAGGAGGAGCAGCCCCTGGTCTCTGCCCACCTGGTGGCCTGCCCTCCAAGGCCACGGCTATTCCAGCATTAAGTGTTGCCGTATTGGCCTGGATAGCCTGGGTGAGGGCCCTCACATCCTGCCCAACGTCTGCTATAGTGGTCTGCAGTTCGTTTAGGCAGTTTTTAAGAGCCCGGGAATGGCAGTCCAGGTCCCCAAGCGTATCCTTTATGGAGGACAGGCTCTCCTCCATCCGCACCAAAGTCTGGCTGACCTGTCCCAGATGGTGGGTCTAAAGGGCCTGGTCCCTTCTGAGATTGGTGGGCAGAACCTCGGCCACCCCCCCTGGTCTTCTGGGATGACTTCCTGCCTCCAGCTGATGCTTGTGGCCGGGGAGAAGGGGAGGCCCTTGGGAGGGGAGCCCTGTTGGGGGAGGAGTGGGAGGGGCTATCCCTTATGGAGGGCTGGCTGCTTCCAGCCAGAGGGGAAGACTCCTCCAAAAATAACAATCCACTGGCTGACATGACCACCTCCTCCTCCTCAAACTCCTCCGAGGACTCCAGCCTTGTCGGGGGGTCCTCATCAGGCTGTTGTCCCGGGGATGGTGCAGTCAGGCCAGATGGCCCAGCACCCTCCTGCACATCTGTGGATGACACACAACATTCACAGGTTGGAGGATCCACACACTTGCCACATATTCCCTCCCCCCCCCCACACATGCTACACACCAGATAGGAAAAAAAAATACCTTACCTGTCATCACGGGCTCCTGACTGGAGTCATAGCCAGGCAGGCCCTCCACTTGTTGCCTATTAAAGGTCTGGGCCACCGCACGCTCCTCCGCTGTCAGCCTAACAGGGCATGGTGGGCCCCTCCAGTGCCCCTGGCATGGGCTGCCATTTTGGCCAGCTTCTTTCGGACCAGATGCCGGAGATCATTAATCTTCTTGACGATCCCCTCGCGTGTCCGGGTCTCCCAATGAATTTACCTGGTCGGTAATGTTCTGCAAAATCTCCTTCTTCCTAGCCGGGGGGGTGTTGGCACTCTCCGGGCCGTGCAGGAAACGCCCATATTGGGTAAGGGCCCGGGTAATAATTAGTTTCTCCCCCAAAGTAAAATTGCTCTTCCGCTTCCTCTCAGTCATACTCATACAACAACTCTCTCCCAAACAATCAACAAAAATCACTCACAAAAGCAAGCAGGAAAAATCAAGCAACAAAACAAACAAACAAAATCTATCAACCAAAAAGTCTCACAACCAGTCAGCAAAAGACACTATCAAATATATTATACAAAACACTAGCTCAAACAGTCAACAAATATCACAAAGACAAGTCACAACGCAACAAACGCGAACACACAACAGAACAAAAGCACCTTGCTGTATAGCAGGGGTGGGGAACCTACGTCCCGCGGGCCGCATGCGGCCCGCAAAATCATTCCATCCGGCCCCCCGGGCAAATGAGGGCAGCTGCCCCGGGTCCAATCATTGTTGAGGGCCCAAAGCAGCTGCACTGAAACCCACGCTGCTAGCCGCTAGGTCTTTTTTTAAGACAGAGTTCTTCAACCTGTGCTGGTCACTTGCTGGATGCTCTGCTTTGTCAGCGGCTGTTTAGAACCCTCTCTGCGCTACACATGAGAGCAGACGAGGGAGAGGGGCGGGGAATATACAGACACAAGCTCCTCATGAAGCCAGCAGCCTGCACTGACGACCTGTGTAAGTTATGCTTCTTGTCACAACTCACAACAGATTCTTGTGACTTCCCTTCCCTGCTGATTTCCAGGAGCAGACTGCGACTGTGTGTGTGTGGGATCAGAATGAGGGGGGGGGGGGGACAATGATGGCATTCTAACTGCACCTGCAAGAGCCTGGGAGAAATTACACATGCCACATACTGGGGTAGATTCATGTAGATCAGCGGATCTTTTGATCCGCGTGATCTATCTTGTTTACGATCCGCCTGCGCCAGTTTTTGAGGCAAGTGCTGTATTCAGAAAGCACTTGCCTCGTAATTAGCCCTGGCGGATCGTAAATCCCCCGGCGGAATGCAAATTCCGCGGCTAGGGGGAGTTTACTATTTAAATCACGCGCGTCCCCGCGCCGATCGTACTGCGCATGCGCCGCCGGCAAAATTTCCCGACGTGCATTGCTTTAAATGACGTCGCAAGGACGTCATTGTTTTCGATGTTAACGCAATTAACGTATGGCCGTATTCCCGGACGACTTACGTAAACGACGTAAAAAATTCAAAACTCGACGCGGGAACGACGGCCATACTTAACATAGGATCCGCCGCACTTACCCCGCATATAGCAGGGGTAATGATCCGCCGGAAAAAGACGAACGCAAACGACGTAAAAAAAAAGCGACGGCCGGGCGTTCGGTTCTGAATCGGCGGTTCTCCTCATTTGCATATTCGTCGTGTAGAAAAAAAGAAGCGCCACCTAGCGGACGGCGGGAGAATGCAGCCTAAGAACCGACAGTGTAACTCACTTACACCAGTCAGCTCTAAGGGAGATCTATGCGGAACCTGATTCGAGGAATCAGCCGCATAGATCCGAGCGTCGGATCTCACAGATCCGACGGTGTATCAGTAGATACACCGTCGGATCTGTACATGAATCTACCCCACTGTGTGTAAATATGGACGGGGGAGTGAGTGCCTGATCTTGGGTGGAGGAGAGAAAAGTTGTGGTTATGCACACTGTCACTCGCTGATCCAGGGGAGGGGGTTGTGGCTGTGCACACTGTGACAGACTGATCTGTGTGGGGAGGTTAGGTTGTTTTTGTGCACACTGTGATGACCCAGTATGTCCCCTAATATAATCCCACACCCCCATTCTGTTCCCTAATACAGTCCTCCCATTTCCCAGGACAGTCTGTCACCATTATAATCCCCCCGTGTCAGTATGTACCTCAGAACGATCCATCTAGGTCAGTCTGACAGACCTGTGTTGATTGTACTGAGGAACAGACTGACATGGGGGGATTATAATGGCGACAGACTGACCTGGGGGCAGTGGCAGAACTAGCATGATCACAAAGGTCGCCCAAGGAGCCCAGAGCCCAGCAGCCCCACAAATCCCATAAGCCCCACAGAGCCCAGCAGCCCCACAGAGCCCAGCAGCCCCACAAATCCCATAAGCACCACAAATCCCATAAGCACCACAAAGCCCAGCAGCACCACAGAGCCCAGCAGCCCCACAGAGCTCAGCAGCCCCACAGAGCTCAGCGGCCCCACAGAGCTCAGCAGCCCCACAGAGCTCAGCAGCCCCACAGAGCCCAGCAGCCCCACAGAGCCCAGCAGCCCCACAGAGCCCAGCAGCCCCACAGAGCCCAGCAGCACCACAGAGCCCAGTACCACAGAGCTCAAAGGCAGCACCACAGAGCCCAGCACCACAGAGCCCACTACCACCGGAACCACAGAGCCAGTACCACAGAGCTCAGCACCACCGGCACCACAGAGCCCAGCACCACAGAGCCCAGCACCACAGAGCCCAGCACCACCGGAACCACAGAGCCCAGCACCATCGGAACCACAGAGCCAGCACCACAGAGCTCAGAGCCCAGCACCACAGAGCTCAGAGCCCAGCACCACAGAGCTCAGAGCCCAGCACCACAGAGCCCAGCACCACCGGAACCACAGAGACAGTACCACAGAGCTCAGCACCAGCAGCACCACAGAGCCCAGCACCACAGAGCCCAGCACCACAGAGCCAGTACCACAGAGCCCGCAAAGAAATTTTCCCGGTGGGGCTTTAAAGCAGCTTTGTTGAAAAAATGGGAATGCAACGTGTGAAATACAACGTTTTTACTAAAAATTGTTATGACATAGAAATATAGGGAATGAGTTGCGACATGATTGCAAATATTAAAATAACCATACACATTCCATAATAAAGCAATAAAAGACATAGCCTGTAATAGTAGCAAGCATGTGTAGTTCCTAACGCGTTTCGACCGTAAGGTCTTCTTCAGAAGATTTTTTGGTTGTGGCTGAAAGAGATTAATTGTATAAATGAATTGTACATTGATTGTCTCGTCTATGCACTCCCTCAGGGATCCCTGCCCTGTCAAGGGACATGAATGGTCTCAGACTTGGGGGGAGGGAAAACACAAGAGGGAGGAAGAAGAGAAAAATTAGTTGGATTATTAAAGTAGAATTTACCATTTGCCATATTAAAAAAGGGTATGGAGAATCCAAGCAGAGCTCCCGTGTGGCAGTGGGGAAGGAGGGTCCCAGTCCGCAAGTCTCCCGATCACAGTCCCCAATCGCTGCTGCGTCCAAGGCAGGGCACCATCCGGGGGTGGCTGCATGTAACCATACGGAAGAGCACCTGGCAATAGGTGCCACATCAAGAAAAAAGGGGGTGGGGTAAGGATAGGTAAGTCCTAGAATGAGTAAAATATACTTGCTTAAAGGGAGCCAATGGGTTGTATGGATTAAAATGTTTGTGCATAAATGCACACATGAGGAGTACAGAATGTATTCCAAAAAGGAGTAAGATGATAGTGAGGAACGAAGGTCCAAGATGGGGAGGATGTTGGGAATCATGCTGAAAAAATGGTGAGGGAATGGGAATCTAAGCCAGAGTAGAAAGGAAATGTGATGGGAGGAAAGAACAATGGTTGTGGGAGACAGCAAGTGTAGGGGATGGGGAAAATTGGGGTAGGGGGAAATTAAAAGTGGGGTACAGGGACAGGGGGTGGATGAAGTGGGGGAAGGACCAGGGTGAGGGAAAGAGGGGGGGGGTTGAGTGAGCTGATTGAGGCAGTGAGGAAAATGGAAAGGAGTGATGAATGATGTAGGGGGGTTATGAATGAAGGGTGAGCAATAAGATGAAATAAATGAATACGAAAAAACAGTGATGGTAGGGAAGTGGGGGGAAGTAGGTGAATGATGGGGGGGGGGGAGAGGCAAGGGAAAAAAAAAGGGGGGAAGGAAAAGATGGGGAAGGGGGGGAAAAATGGAAAAAAGAGGAGGAGGGAAAGGGCATGGGGGAGGGGGAAAAGTGAAAAAAAAAGGGGGGGAGGGGGGAAACAGAGAAGTGGGGGGAAGGACGGAAACGGGGAGGGAAAGGGGGATAGAGGGAAAAGGTGGAGGGGGGAAGGAAAAGGAGAAGGAGAATGCTGGGGGGGAAGGGAAAAAGTGAAAAGTGAGGAGTGAAGCTGGTGAGAGTGAAAGAACAAGGACGCTGATGAAATGAATTGGAATGAAAAGCAGCGGCCATAGTGAAGTGGTGTGCTGGATCATGGTGGAATAGGTAAGTGAAGAAGTGAGGGACTGGTAAAGGAAGGGATGGAGGAAAGGGGGACAGGGACATAGGTTACCTCAAACGTCAGTGCGTAGGTTACTTGGATTGAAATGTTTGGCTGACAGTGCAGCTCAGTCAAGATAGATTGTACCATCTAGGATAAAAATAAGAAAGCAGCCCTATATAAGCCTTGATTCCAAATAGGGTACCACAGAGCCCAGCACCACAGAGCTCAGAGCCCAGCACCACAGAGCCCAGCACCACAGAGCTCAGCACCACTGGAACCACAGAGCCAGCACCACCGTAACCACAGAGCCAGCACCACCGTAACCACAGAGCCAGCACCACAGAGCTCAGAGCCCAGCACCACAGAGCCCAGCACCACCGGAACCACAGAGACAGTACCACAGAGCTCAGCACCACCAGCACCACAGAGCCCAGCACCACAGAGCCCAGCACCACAGAGCTCAGCACCACCGGAACCACAGAGCCAGCACCACAGAGCTCAGAGCCCAGCACCACAGAGCTCAGAGCCCAGCACCACAGAGCTCAGAGCCCAGCACCACAGAGCCCAGCACCACAGAGCCCAGCACCACAGAGCCCAGCACCACAGAGCCCAGCACCACAGAGCCCAGCACCACCGGAACCACAGAGACAGTACCACAGAGCTCAGCACCACCAGCACCACAGAGCCCAGCACCACAGAGCCCAGCACCACAGAGCCCAGCACCACAGAGCCCAGCACCACAGAGCCCAGTACCACAGAGCCCAGCACCACAGAGCTCAGAGCCCAGCACCACAGAGCCCAGCACCACAGAGCCCAGCACCACAGAGCCCAGCACCACAGAGCCAGTACCACAGAGCCCAGCACCACAGAGCTCAGAGCCCAGCACCACAGAGCCCAGCACCACAGAGCTCAGAGCCCAGCACCACAGAGCCCAGCACCACTGGAACCAGGGATTGAGGCGAGGGATTGCATTGTGCTTTTTGGGGGTGAGGGACTGCAGATTGTGTTTTGGGGATTGGGGGAATCGCATTGTGGGGATTGTGTTTTTGTATCTACCATGACACAAAAACGTATACGTCTGGCATGCATTTTTTGACCAAATGTTTGACCAAATATAACAGGCTCATTTTTAAGTTAATCATTTTGTACGGCCCCCGAATGATGTTACAAAAATCCAAATGGCCCTTGGCAGAAAAAAGGTTCCCCACCCCTGCTGTATAGGAAGGGATACAAAGGGATGTACTTTTGCAAAGGAAGGGAGTTTGTGTCTGTCTATTTATGCTGTCTGCGTAGTTCACTAAGTTGCCCGGGTCCACTTCCAATTTCACTGATTGCGCCGTTCCCGAGTTGTGAGCATGCGCAGAGAGGTGCTGACCATGGTCTGCTTCATGTGCGCATGCGCGATGTGGCCGGCCCTTCATTTGCATGGGGTCACGACTCATTTCAATGAAACACGCCCACGTCCTTCCCAATTTGAATTACTCCGCCTTACGCCTCGGAATTTACGTTACACCGGCGCAAATTTCTGCGCAAATACTACGAGGATACGGTGAGTGCGCCTCTACATTGCGCCGGTCTAACGTAAAGGAGGTGCGCTACGCCGGTCAGTATATGCACCAATGTACGTGAATCTGGCCCATAGTAATCACACCTCTTCGATCATGGACCACAGTGAAAAGCTAGCAGGAGCTAGACCAGCAGGAAGTGTGGAGATGAAAGAAGTATTACAGCTACTCCAAAGCAAAAACGAACAATGAGGACATGAAACCAGGACTGCAGTAAGGTAAAGGAAGCTATTCAGCTAAAAAAAAAAAAATTCCTTTAGTGATACTTTAAGTTTTAATGGATTTGTGAAATCATTTGTTAACCATTTCCTTCTCTCTCCTCTCCTGTGAGTGTGAGCTGTACATCTTATTTCCATTCTCTCTATGTATATTAATGTCTACACCTCCCTACATCATCCAATCCATCTTCATCATCCCACTGTAAGCGACCTGCACATTAACCCCTTCACCTCCTCCTTTCTCTGTGCACGGCCTGCACATGAATGATGTATGGCATCTACTGCACCATTACCAACCTCTATGTTTTAACACCTTGAAACCAACGTGTTTTTTTTTTTTTATTTACAAAATACTTGTGGCAAAATTAGATCACATTACAGTGTCAAATTTGCAAAAAAAAACACAACTTTTTTTTTTTTCTTCAAAATTGTTAGTCTTTTTTCATTTATATAATAAAAAAAAATATGTGATTATTAAATACTAGAAAAAGCTATATCTACCTTAAACAAATGATAGAAAATGTTTTTGGGTATAGTCATAAACCTGCACACAGGGTGTGCCGGGTGTGCCTGGGCACACCCTAATCACTACATGCAAGGCTGATCCCCCCTGCTTTCTATCTCCCCCTCCCCCAATGTAGTGCTGCCAGATTACCTTCTTTTCTCTCAGAAACGAGGAAGGAGCTGGTAAATATTTAATTAACCAGCCTTTCTTTTCTGAATGAAAACACAGTGAGTGCTCTGTACCGATTGCTTCTGTCTGAGAAAGGATCTCTATCCTCAGTTTCTTTCTCTGTCTTAAAAGTTAGAGCCTTGACCCTTGATATTTCACCAAAGCCCCATACCGGGGCTCCTTAAAAAAAGTAAAAAAAATAATAAAAAATAATAATGAAAAAAGAAATATTGACCCAGCCCACTGCCCTACTGACACTAATCTTTGCGCTACTGACACCATCCACTGCTCTGCTGATAGACACATATGTGTGTTTGTTGCACACCCTAATGCAGCAGGCTGCGCACACCAATGGGTATAGTATTGCATGACCGAGTAACTGTCAGTCAAACTCCCAGCACTGAAAACTGAAGAATTGCCTGGCAATGAAAGGGTATATGCAGGCTGATAAAGAAATGGTTAATGTGTATATCCACCTCAAACTTTTTTTTCCTTAGGCCCCTTTCAGACTGGGTCGGGAGCCACGGTGGCGGTATAGCGCCGCTAAAAATAGCGGCAATATACCGTCGGATTTACAGTGGGATTCGGCTGCTAGCGGTGTGGTATTAACCCCCACTAGTGGCCGATAAAGGGTTAATACCACCTGCAATGCGCCTCTGCAGAGGTGCTGCCGTGGTTTCCCATTGTTTTAAATGGGAAGGAGCAGTGAAGGAGCGGTATACACGCCGCTCCTCTCGCCGCTCCAAAGATACTGCTGACAGGAGATTTTTTTCTCTCCCGCCAGCGCATCGCCTCAGTGTGGAAGCCCTCGGACTTTCACATTGAGTATGTAGTGAAGGAGTTTTTCAGGCGGTATAGCAGCGCTATTTTTAGCGCTGAACTCCTCAGTGTGAAAGGGGTCTTAGTTGTGGGTGGGGAAGTGTTAGAGCTTTTTTTCCCGGATTTTCATTGTCGTCGGGTGCTCTGTAAGATATATTTAACTTTTCTTGCAGAAAACATTTTTCCAGGCAGGAAGTCAGGAGAACTCCCCAACAGAAGCAAAGGTAGGAATAATTTTTTTTTTCCGTAGAGATTTTGTCGATTTTCTATTTCTGTCTGTGCCCCGATGCAGATTTACACACACTTCCTGTCTGGTAAAATTGCTGTCAGCAGGACACGTAGCAAAGGATAAATCTTCCTGAAGGAGCCCCGGATAGCAGTAAAAAACACAGAAGTTCTAATTCATCTTCACTTGAAAAAAGTGTTTTGCTTGACATACACATTATTAAGGTGCCCAACTTTAAATATTTACCAAACCTATAGTGTAGCTTCGCCTTTAAGTGTATGCAACATCCATTAATCAAATTAGTAATATAGTGCAGGCTCCTCACTTTTATAAAACCATAACATTCATCAAATATGTACCACATTGTGATTATACTGTATGTGTTAAAGGGGTTGTAAAGGTTTTTTTTTCTATATAGGTTCCTATAAGCTAGTGCATTGTTGGTTCACTTACTTTTTCCTTCGATTTCCCTTTTAAATGTTTTCTTTCTTTGTGTGAATTTCTCACTTCCTGTTTCTCCTCAGTAAACTTGCCCCCATCATGCAAGCGGTGGAAAGTCAGCCAGAACAGCTTACTGAGGAGGAACAGGAAGTGAGAAATTCAGACAAAGAAAACAAAGAAAAAAAACATTTAGAAGGGAAATCGAAGGAAAAGGTAAGTGAAACAACAATGCACTAGCTTAACTGCTTGCAGACCAGCCGCCACAGTTATACGGCGGCAGGTCAGCTCTGCTCTGCTGGGCGAGATCACTTAGCTATACATCATCTCTCCCAGCAGCCAATAGGAGCGCGCACGTCCCCCGCTCGTCCCTGATCCCGGCGCACGTGCCCGGAGGGTGCGATTGACGTGGGGGCACCCGCAATCGCTGGTTACAGAGCGAGAACCGGGAGCTGTGTGTGTAAACACACAGCTCCCGGTCCTGTCAGGGGGAGAAATGCCTGATTGTCTGTTCATACAATGTATTAACAGCGATCAGTCATTTCCCCCAGTCAGTCCACCCGCCCATACAGTTAGAACACACCCAGGGAACATACTTAACCCTTTCCTCGCCCCCTAGTGTTAACCCCTTCCCTGCCTAGGGCATTTTTATAGTAATCAATGCATTTTTATAGCACTGATCGCTATAAAAATTCCAATGGTCCCAAAAATGTGTCAAAAGTGTCCGCCATAAGTACCGAAAAAAAATAAAAATTGCTGATCGCCGCCATTGCTAGTAAAAAAAAAAAAGATATTCATAAAAATGCCATAAAACTATCCCCTATTTTGTAGACGCTATAACTTTTGTGCAAACCAATCGCTTATTGCGATTTTTTTTTTTTTTTTTTACGAAAAATATGTAGAAGAATAAGCATTGGGCTAAACTGAGGAAAAACATTTTTTTTATATATTTTCTTGGGGATATTTATTATAGAAAGAAAAAAAGAAAATAATTTTTTTTCAAAATTGTCACTCTATTTTTGTTTATAGCGCAAAAAATAAAAACCACAGAGGTGATAAAATACCCCCAAAAGAAATGTCTATTTGTGGGGAAAAAAAGGACGCCAATTTTGTTTGGTAGCTACGTCGCACGACCGCGCAATTGTCAGTTAAAGCGACGCAGTGCCGAATCGCAAAAAGTGGCCCGGTCATTGACCAGCAATATGGTCCGGGGCTGAAGTGGTTAAAGGAACCTATTTAGAAAATAAAAAACAAACCTTTACAACCCATTTAACTACTTGTCCCCCGAGGACTTCATATGACGTCCTCGACTTTGTGTGGTGATATCTGAATGATGCCTGCAGCTACAGGCATCATTCAAATATCACCGTCTTCAGCTGGCGATTCTCTTCACAATAAGAACGATCAAAGCGGCAGTTCCACTGCTTGATCGTTCTTATAGGCAGCAGGAGGGGCCTCCCCCTCCCGCCACAATCCAGTGCTTCTCTGGGCTCTCCAGTGCCATTGGGGGCCCGGAGAACGAATCGGCCGACGCTGGGCGGCGAAGCATAGAGATGACCAGTCATCTCTATGACCGTTAGGCCACGTACACACGATGAGACATGTCTGCTCAAACATGTCCGACGGTTCGATGGCGTGTACACACCATCGGACGAAAATCCCATCGATCTGAGGACGCGGTGACGTGGCGGTGACGTTGACGCCACCACGTCACCAAACCCGAAATAAAATGCTTCTGCGCATGCGTCGAATCCATTCGACGCATGCGCGGACAGTTCTGTCTGCTGGTTAGTGTACTAACCAGCTGACAGATCCGACGGACAGGTTTGTAGCGGACAAATTTCAAAGCATGCTTTGAAATTTGTCCGATGGACAAACCTGTCCGCTAGCCCGTACACACGATCGGAGATGTCTGCTGAAACGGTCCGTCGGACCAGTTTCAGCAGATAAATTTGATCATGTGTGCGCGGCCTTAGAGATAGATATGACCAGTCATGTCGTCATGCCCGGGTACCCGGAAGTAAACAAAGGCGCAATCGCGGCTGTCGGCATGAGATCTTAATTTTTTTTCACAATCTCATGCTTGTAAGCCTGGAGGAGAGATGTGGGGTCTTATTGACCCCACATCTCTCCATTAAGAGGACCTTTTACAGTGATTCCTATTACAAGGGAAGTTTACATTCCTTGTAATAGGAATAAAAGTGGGAAAAAAAAGTAAAAAAAAGTGTAAAAATAAAAAAATTAAGTAAAATAAAACTAAAATTAAATATATATATATATATATATATATATATATATATATATATATATATATATATATATATATATATTCTAGCACTAGACCGTCTCTGTAACTCGAAAATAGTAACCTGTAAAAAAAATTCAAGCGTCGCCTATGGAGATTTTTAAGTACCGAAGTTTGGCGCCATTCCATGAGTGTGTGCAATTTTAAAGCATGACATATTAGGTATCTATTAACTCGGCGTAACATCATCTTTCACAATTTACAAAAAAAATTGGGCTAAATTTACTGTTTTGTTGTTTTTTAATTCATAAAACTTTTTTTTTCTCCCAAAAATAGGCGTTTGAAAAATTATTGCGCAAATACCGTGCTAGAAAACAGTTGCAATGACCGCCTTTTTATTCCCTAGTCTGCTAAAAAAATATATATATATATATATATATATATATATAAAAATATAAATGTTTGGGGGTTTTGATTAATTTTCTAGTAAAAAAAAATGCACACTCACCACAAGGATATGACCCCCTGGTAAAAAAAGGTCATTAAGCGCTTTATCCTGGTGTCACTGGGTATATGTTTTTTTATTAGGTATGCTGTGTGAATAGCAACACATAAAAAAACATATAGGGGAGGTTTCTCGAATCTGACTGCTTATGTTAGAATACATTTTTAGACTAGATACTCAGTATATTAAATTTCAATTAATATTATGCTACTGTACTGTTGTATTAATCTGCCATTCTGTTAAATGATTCTACAAGTTATCTCAATATTCTAAATTAACGAGTACTGTATTTATTGGCGTATAACACTCACTTTTTTTACCCTGAAAATAGAGGGTAAACTGTGCCTGTGTGTGATACGCAGGGTGCTGTGGAATTTTTTTTTCCTGAAGTTTCCCTCTTAAAGTTAGGGTGCGTGTTATATGCCTGTGCGTGTTATACGCCGATAAATACGGTAATTCATAACAAGTGAAAACTCTACTGACTTAAAGCAATGTCAGGAAAGCATCTTTAAGGACCACAACTTTTTAATTGACAATTGCGTTTTTGTTTACAGTTTTGTTACATTGCATTACATTATATCTGTCAGCACACTGCCAGGCAAAAATGTTAATGGATTTTTTTTTTTTTTTCAGCATCTTAGTACAGCTTTCCTCACGCTAATTAAAGTTGCTGCGCTGTGTTGGTTTTGGGTGTAGTTCTGTTCATGCCGCGTGAGGAGTACAGTTTACTCTAAACTTAAAGGTGTTGTAAAGGTAAAAATGTTTTCCCTAAATAGCTTCCTTTACCTTAGTGAGGTCCTCCTTCACTTTACCTCATCCTTCCATTTTTGCTTTTAAATGTCCTTATTTCTTCTGAGAAATCCTCACTTCCTGTTTTTTTGTCTGTAACTCCACACAGTAATGCAAGGCTTTCTCCCTGGTGTGAAGTGTCGTGCTCCCCCTCCCTTGGACTACAGGAGAGTCATGACGCTCTCTACGTTGCAGATAGAGAAAGGAGTTGTGTGTTAGAGGGCGTCTTGACTCTCCCGTAGTCCAGGGGAGAGGTGGAGCTCTGTAAGAGTGACCATCAGGTTCTTGGTCACCTCCCTGACTAAGTCCCTTCTCCCCCAATCACTTAGTTTGGCCAGGCGGCGTCCTGGTGGTTCCAAACTTCTTCCATTTACGGATGATGTAGGCCACTGTGTTCATTGGGACCTTCAATGCTGCAGACATTTTTCTGTACCCTTTCCCAGATCTGTGCCTCCATACAATCCTGTCTCAGAGGTCTACAGACAATTCCTTGGACTTCATGGCTTCGTTTTTGTTCTGAAATGCCAAACCTCGTCCAATGAACTGAATTTACCACAGGTGGACTCCAATCAAGTTGTAGAAACATCTCAAGGATGATCAGTGGAAGCAGGGTGCACCTAAGCTCAATTTTGAGAGTCATGGCAAAGGCTGTAAATACGTATGTGATTTTTTTTCCTTTTTTTATTAATAAATTTGCAAAAGATTTCAAACACACTTCTTTCTCATTGTCATTATGGAGTTTTACTTGTAGAACTTTGAGCAAAATAATGAATTTAATTCATTTTGGAATAAGACTGTAACAAAACAAAATGTAGAAAAAGTAGAAAAAACAACCTTAGGGCCCTTTCAGACGTCCGCCTCCGTTCGTCCGTTTTTACAAGTCCGTGAACAGGATCTTGTAATGGGCCCCTATGGGATCGCGTCCGTTAGCGGATGATGCATCCGCTAATGTCCGCAAAGATCCGCGTCCGCTTGAATCCGGTTTTTCGGACGGAAGAAAACCCTATTTTTCTTCCGTCTGAAGGATCGGATAAATACGGACACACGGTCCGTATTCATCCGATTCCCCATAGGGGAGAGCGGAGGAGAGACAGGGCGGTCCCTGCACAGTATGCGGGGACCGCCCTGTCCGCCGACAGCTGAGCGGGAATTCCCTGCTGAGCCGACGGACACACACGGAGCGGACCAAAAAACGGTCCGCTCCGTGTGAAAGAACCCTTAGTTGTGACTTACTTCTATACCGGGCACGCCTCTAAAACCTGTACTTTATGAATCATAACTGTCACAGTTGCTTGTGCTCTCAACCGAACTGTCAAGCTATCAAATGTCTGATATCAAAATATCACATGTGCAGAACCAAGGCAGCTGCAGATAAAACAGAAACTAAGATAGCAGCTTTCTTGTCTGTAGAAGATGAAAGGGTATAGTTCTGCTTTTGAGCGGTTACAAAGTTAAAAGTTTTTACCTTAATGCACATGTGTCAAACACAAGGCCAGTGGACCAAGTCCAGCCCTCCAGGCCATTTCATGAGGCCCTTGCAGCTCTCCTGCAGCTGTGGCACCCCCTTTGTCTCCGCCTCCATATTGTCTTAGCAGTCAGCATCCGAGAGGAGGCCAAAATTCCTCTACCAGATCCTGCACTTCTCTGTGGAGCTGCTGAGAGGCTCATCCTTGCCCCCTTCCCAATCTCAGCAGTCAGCAGCAGAGAGGAGGACAGAACTCCCCCTACAGACCCTGCTCCTCTCTCTGCAGCCACAGCACCCCCTCATTCTCACTTCCCCTGATCTCAGCATTCAGCAGACTCTGGCTGCTGACTCCAGCCCTCCTCTGGTCCTCTTCCAGACCCTGCACTTTCTGCTTCCCAGCTCCATCTCTGGCTTTTTCCTGGCAGAAGCAGAAAGGGGGGGGGGGGGTGTTGTACTGTGATATAAGGGAGGATGGAGAACATTTTGACATCTGATGTAATGGGGGGGGGGGTGCTCTGGGCATCTACTTATAATTATAAAGCGAATATTACAATTCTATGGCAAGTGAAAAGGAGGGTCGCACACCTGATATAATCCACAAGAAATCAAACCTATCCATTACTATGTATTTTCTTTTCCTATGTAGGCTCTCAAATTTTATAGCATTAGGACTGCAGATATTGGGGTGCCTTGCCGTGGCCTCTGCAGTCTTACGCATTTATTGGTAGATTTGAGCTGGGAATTTTTCTTTGTTTTTGTTTATCATCCACAAGAAACTTTTTTTAGGAGACTGCTCAGACAGAACACCATGGCAAAACCAAGTTCTGTCCAGTCTCCAATAAATTTTCTTGTGGATGATACCAGCGGTATGTGATCCTCCTTCTCACTGCTACAGGAGTGTGAGTGGGCTCTGTGCCGATCTGCACTCGCCCATCACAACTTAAGTCCTAAAACCTATAATAATCAGATAAAGAGTAGATAAATGTATATATTCTTACAGATACAAGCAGCCAACCACAGTGCTGATGAGGCCCACAATGAAGTTTAGTTTGATACCCCTGCCTTAAAGCATTCACTGTATTGGGATAAAAAATGCCCAATTGCTGCAGGCCACCTGCGATTGTGGGCACGAGAGCCGGAATGGGGATTTGTGTGTAAAGGGGAGAGGAGACAGGTAGTTTGTTCCTAGTAAGTAAGAACAGCGATATGTCAGCTCCCCCAGTCAGTCTCATCCCCCCACAGTAAGAAACACTAATTAGGGGACACATTTAACCCCTCGATTGCCCCCTAGTGTTAACCCCTTCCCTACCAGTGACATTTACACAGTAATCAGAGCATTTTTTTTAGCACTGATCGCTGTATGAATGTCAATGGTCCCAAAAATGTGTCAAAGGTGTCAGTTAAAGCGACGCTGTGCTGTACCGCAAAAAAAATGGCCTGGTCATTAAGCAGGAAAATCTTCTTGTCTGTAAGTGGTTAAGGGCATCTCAGTCTTAGTCCGTAGGGTTCAAAATTGAGTTGGCCCACCCTTTGCAGCGATAACAGCTTCAACTCTTCTGGGAAAGCTGTCCACAAGGTTTAGGAGTGTCTATTGGAATTTTTGACCATTCCATTAAAGTTCATGTGCGTGTAAAGGCAGGCTTCCCAATACTTTTGGAAATATGGGGGTTATTTACGAAAGGCAAACCCACTTTGCACTAAAAGTGCAAAGTGCACTTGACATTACACTGAAAGTGCACTTGGAAGTGCAGTCACTGTAGATCTGAGGGGAATGTGGCAGGCGCAGCACTATGAAGTGCCTCATGCGCTGTGGCATTAGAAGAATTGTGATATCTTTGACTTTTCAGTCTAATATGACTGTCTATTACTCTGAAATTCCTCTAGCGCCGTTCTATGGAAGCACTAGGTTTAAAGAGCACACCAAATGCTTAAAATAACTTCTTTATTAACTTCACTTTTCTTCATATATAATACGGTTGCTTTGCAGCAGACAGTGCATGTACAAAAACACGTGATGAATAAAGTATAACAAAATGGTGGTTCAAATATTCAATCTTGTCATTTAACATAAGATGGTGGATATATTTCTTTCTTCAGTATTTACTCTCTCTCTCTCTGCAAGTTATCAAAGCATTCTCTGATTTCTCTGAAAGGTATAACTGTGGTTTGCAACTTGGTTTGCAGGGTTGCTTTTGCAGGGTTAGCTTAGTTTGGTTTGGTTTAAGGGTATGAATTTGTTTGAAGGTATGGTGGAACTACAAGTGAACACACAACTAGATCAGTATACAGTTCTAACCACACTATTTACAATAAGAACATATATATAACTGTGTCACATACCAATTTTTAGCCCCTGGCTTCCATAAAACAAGACTCTGGCCTTGTGTGTCTGCTCTCTGTCTCTATGTGGCTCTCTGTCTCTGTGGTGGAATAATCTAGCAGCACATGGAGTATTAGGAACCTCCCAGACAGAGTGGATGCAAAGAAGGCTGTGATAGCTCAATGTGAGATTAGCTGTGATTGGGCCAAGGCTTCTGATGAGTCACAAAAGCTTAACTCTATGCTTGTTGGCGTGAATTCAACTGTGTCATTCCTTACCTCCTGCTGCCATACAAACAAATGACTCTTAAAGGCATATTTTTACTTTTTCCTTCTGTGAACACAACATACAACTGTTATATGACATCCAAGCACAAAATCACAGTGAATAACTCTGCTTTTGTCTCTCACATATAAACATGTGCTCTACATTAGGTTCTTAGCAGGTTTAGCTGTATATACATGTAGGTTATATTAGCTACCTAGGACAGGTTCTAGCTGGCCAGCTACAGGGAAGATCTGAAATGAGGGGAAGCTCTGCTGATTTTATCATCCAATCACGTGCAAGCAAAAATGCTGTTTTTATATTTTCCTTGCATGTCCCCCTCAGATCTACAGCGACTGCACTTCCAAGTGCACTTTTAGTGCAGTTTCAAGTGCACTTTGCACTTGTAGTTTGCACTTGTAGTGCAAAGTGGATTTTCCTTTGGTAAATAACCCCCAGAGTGTATATACTGTACACAGTTTCATAAAACATATGGCAAACAGTATAGAAATAATAAAAAAAATAAAAACCAAAGATACACGTAAATAATTATTTTTCCCATATTTTAATTCAAGGCAAAGGAATATTTTAATAGAAGATCACTAATGCAAATTTGTAATAAAATGTGAAGGCTGTGTCTTTTAAACTTAATATGACACTGGCAGAAAAAGGCTCCTTTGTCTGCTTTATATGAAGGGTTGAAATGGTCACAGAGTCACAGAGCTAAGTAATAACCCTAATTACTGCTGCACAATAGTCCATGTGTTGTAGAAATGGACCATCCACTGTCTGACTTCAGGCTCATGTTTTCATCACAGGATAAAAATAAGTATTTCAGCTGTCCTGCACATAAAACGACTTATAGATACATATATAGGAGCAGTTTTTGCCTTACTTTTTCAATAAAAGCGAGATATTTATTTTAGGACAGGGTACGATTTGTTCATCCTTCCAAAACTGTGATGTACAGTATATATATTTAATATTATGTATAGATTGACAGAAACTTTATGAAAGCTAAACTCTGGTAATGAGAAAAACTCTACCCTTGCAGTGAGGCCCCTCAGCCATGCAATGGTTAAATGCAATTTTAGCTTAGGGTATGCATAATATAAGATAAGGCGGACAGCAGGGCGCTGTGTAGGAAACAGGAGGCGACTGGAGGAGTCATTTTTTTCTGGTATACAAACAGGGTGTTGTCACATTAAAAATAAAAAAGGACAAGAGGCTGGACTTTGCATGAAGCACACGGAAGCAAATGGATAAATTGGATAAAACACAGCCTTTAATTGGTTCAAATTGTCATATAGTTTCATATTTATGTAGCGCTACCCCCTCAGGAGCCGCTGGATAGATTTGGGATCGGCGTGTCACCCTTGTAGCATGTCTAGGGATATGATGAAGAGTAAATGATGTGAGCAATGATAGAATGTCCAAACAGCAAGGTGTCGTTTTCTGTGCTTTATTCTTGTGCCCAACACGGCAAACAGGTAACTTCAGGTGAATAGAGAAGATGGTGAGTTGCAGATTCAGGCCTTAACTATTTGTAGAAGCAGTCCTGCTTCAACGGTATCTTTGCTTCGTCGCCACTCCAGCCGGAGTGGGTGTAGTGCACCCGGACAGTCCCTCTCACAGAACTGGCAGCCGGAATATCACTAATAGGGTTGAGCTCCGCATTCGATTCGAACGTATGTTCGACTCGAACATTGTCTGTTCGTACGTTCGACGAATTTCAAACAAAACGGGTCATTTGCGCCAAATTTGAGTGACGCGCAACGGCCCATAATTCACTGCTGACGATTGGCCAAACATGCACTATGACCCTGCATGCTTGGCCAATCACAGCGTGTAAAAAACGGAGAGCCATAATTGGCCAAAGCCACGGTGGCTTTGGCCAATTATGGCTCAGGGCTTTAGCACACGCCCCACACTATATAAGGCCGCCTGCTGGGCGGCCTCGTGTAGTGTGTTCTGGCTTGTTAAAGGGGTGTTCCAGCCAAAATTGTGTTTATTAAAAGTCAGCAGCTACAAAAAGTGTAGCTGCTGGCTTTTAATAAACACTCACTTACCTTCTCCTGCGTTCCAGCGACGCGCCGACTGGGGCTCTGCTCCTCTCCCCCCCTCCGCAGCCGGCGTCTCCATCTCGACTGTGGGCACCCAGCCGTGACAGCCTTCGGCTTCACGGCCGGGCACCCACTGCACATGCGCGAGCCGCACTGCGCATGCGCGCGCGGCGCGGCTCGCCGCTGATTGGAGAGGCGATCGCATGGGACCTGTCAGTGTCCCATGTGATCGCCTACAGGGAGGGGCTGGTGTAGGCGATTAAGGCTTAATCGCCTAACCAGCCCCTCGGCGGAAGCAGGAAGTGGGACAGGAAGTCCCACTCCTACTGAAGCCCCCACTCCCCCCCCCAAAAAATGACATGCCAAATGTGGCATGTATGGGGGTGAGGAGTTGAACAAGAGGAAGTTCCAAATTTGGGTGGAACTCCTCTTTAATGAAAGCAGTCAGAGACAGAGAGATTGTCTTTTTAGATAGCTAGATAGAGCATGCAGGCAGGCTAGTCAGTTTAGCTTAATTTACAGTGTGTAGAGGATATATATACATCCCAGGAGTTGTACATATATTTATACACTGTATAGTTTAGCTAGATCAGCTATTCCTAATTTACTGGCAGGCAGGTGATTGTGCTATTTAAAGACGTTATGACAGGTACAGACACCCAGCAGGTACAATATTTAAAGGAATTTATCACTTTTTTTTTTTATTTAAGCATCAATAAAATCACTGCTCCTGAAAAAAACGATAGTTTTTAAAACTTTTTTTCCATTGATACATGTTCCCTGGGGCAAGACCCCGGGTTCTCAAAGACGTTTTCCAACAATAACTTGAATATTGGTCTTTAAAATGATCGTTTTTGAATTTGAACGTTCGAGTCCCATAGACTTCAATGGGGTTCTAAATGTTCGATGGAACGGGCGGTCTGTTCGAATGTTCTGGTGCGAACCGAACGCGGGGGTGTTCAGCTCATCCCTAATCACTAAGAACCTTGAGAAGGAAGTCAAGCCTCTGCCACAGACTTGGCTCAATGTAAATTAGGAGTGGGGCCTCTGGAATGCAGTTCAATGGAGCAATTCCTTCTCAATAATTAAAGTCGCCTGAATTTACCCTCGGGTAGCATCTTTGATTTTGGAGTCACCGACTGACAAGTTACAACATATAACTTGTCAGTGTCTGGCAACTCGGATCCCCGGTGGATTGTCTAAGCCAGGGGTCCTCAAACTTTTTAAACAGGGGGCCAGTTCACTGTCCCTCAGACCGTTAGAGGGCCGGGTCCTTCACTGCCGCCGCCCCCCCCCCGCCAAAAAAACCCTGAAAGTCCCCCAACCCATGCCCATCACTGCAGCCTCACTTTCAATGCCTCCTTACTATGCCCTCATTGCAGCCCCCCTCACCATTATTACAAGCCCCTTTCACCATTGCAGCCCCCCACCATCATTACGAGCCCCCCTCACCATTGCAGCCCCCCCCTCACCATTATCACAAGCCCCCTCACCATTGCAGCACCCCACCATCATTACAAGCCCCCCTTACCATTGCAGCCCCCCACCATCATTACAAGCCCCCCCACCATCATTACAAAACCCCCCACCATCATTACAAGCCTCCTCACCATCATTACAAACCCCCCACCATCATACAAGCCCCCCTCACCATTGAAGCCCCCCACCATTATTACAAGCCCATTGCAGCCTTACTGTGCCAAACGATGTCTGACCTGTCTGTGTGTGTATCAGGATCTCCTGCTCCCGCTGTGTCAGAAGCTCATTGAAAAGTTTGGGTGCGCTGTGTGATAATAGTCCCGCCCTCCTCCTGGACTAGCTCATGTGATAGACGGAACACTGCGTCTATCACACGAGCCGGTCTAAGAGGAGGGTGGGACTATTATCACACAGCGCACCCAAACTTTTCAATGAGCTTCTGACACAGTGACTTTTATCACAGCGCACCCAAACTTTTCAGTGAGCTTCTGACACAGCAGTCTACCGGCCCTGCATGCAGTGGGCCGAATAAAGGTGCTCGGCGGGCCGCATGCGGCCCGCGGGCCGTAGTTTGAGGACCCATGGTCTAAGCCCTATTGGATCACCTGCCTCCAGGCTCACCTCAGATCGACCTACCCACTGAACAGCACAACTCGCTTGGGATCTTCTCATAGATGTAGGGACTCAGTAAGTCACTGAGGCCCCTTTTTCAGCTTTGGTTGCTCCGGGTCATGAGGAACCAGAGTCAGGAACGTGCACCACCGGTAGGGCCATATCGCCGGGGCCCGTGATGTGCGCACACCCTAAAGGTGGGTGGCGCACCCGGAACCAGAAACGGGTAGAAGGACCCCACAAAATGGTGTCTGTGCCAGAAATACCCTCCCCCAGCATGTCCCGCGAGGAAGACACTCCTCTAATTGGCTGCTGGAGAAAGGCGTCTCTGCCTGGACCCCTCTGGTGCCACCTGTCACCCAGAGATGGAAAAGCATCTTTGGAACACAGAATGAAACCGCAGGCAGCCCAGCCCGGGAGAAACCTAATTGCCATAATCAACATGGATGTCACTGACCGTCTGCTCCCTCTCATCAGGAGCAGCAATCAGTGATGTGTCACTCGTAGCCACACACCCTAACAGTTAGAAGCACTCCCTAGGACACACTTAACCCCTTCAGTGCCCCTAGTGGTTAACCCCTTCACTGCCAGTGTAATTTTTACAGTAATCAGCGTATTTTTATAGCACTGATCGCTGTAAAAATGACAATGGTCCCAAAACGGTGTCAAAAGTGTCCGATGTTTCCGCCATAATGTCGTAGTCATGATAAAAATCGCTGATCGCTGCCATTACTAGTAAAACATTTTTTATAAAAATGCCATGAAACTATCACCTATTATGTAGACGCTATAACTTTTGTGCAAACCGATCAATAAACGCATATTGCGATTTTTTTCTTACCAAAAATATGTAGACAAATAAGTTTCAGCCTAAACTGAGGAAAAAAAAGTTTTTTTATATATTTTATATTTATTATAGCAAAAAGTAAAAAATATATATATTTTTTAAAATTGTCACTCTATTTTTGTTTATAGCGCAAAAAAAAGCCGCAGAGGTGATCAAATACCACCAAAAGAAAGCTTTATTTCTGGGGGAAAAAAAGGATGTAAATTTTGTTTGGGAGTCACGACACACGACCGTGCAATTGTCAGTTAAAGCGACATCTCAAAAAATGACCCGTACATTGGGCAGCCAAATCCGAAGTGGTTAAAGGCTGTCTTTTATCCAATTTATCTATTTGCTTCCGTGTCCTTCATGCAAAGTCCCCTAGCTCATTATGCCTTTGCCTTGCAGGGTTTTTTTTTTCCTGATTTTTTTTTTCTGTGCGGGTTTACTACCGCTTTAAAGTTCACCTGTGTCCAGGCTATGATCATTAAAGTGTTTACATATTCTTAACAAGCACTAATGGATCTTTAAAAAAACAATCACCATCGCAATTTTATTTTCTAGATTCTCTGCTAAAAAAATATATACATAATGTTTGGGGGTTCTAAGTAATTTTCTAGCAAATAAAACAGATTTTAACTTGTAAACACCAAATATCAGAAATAGGCTTAGTAATGAAAGGGATAAGCTTGTCTACACTAAAAAATAGGATAAACTGGCATACAACACCAAATTTCAAGAGTTAAAGGGTCACTAAAGGAAAAAAATGTTTTTGCTGAAATGACTGTTTACAGGGTATAGAGACATATGAAAATGATTAAAAATGGATAAAAATCAATCATATAATGTGCCTGCAGTTTAGTTTCACTTTTAAACTGGTTTCATGTTCCTGTGAAGTAAAGAGACACACAGAACAAAATCAAACAAATCCAGGGCAGTGTTTTGTTTTTAAAATGAATCTGATTGGTTCTGAGGAGTTTTAGACACACAGTAATGACAGCTTGGACCACAGTGAAGAGCTGCCATGAGATTTTTCATAAGGAGCCAGACAAGCAGGAAGTGTGGAGATCAGAGCAGAATTACAGCAACTTCAAAGCAAAAAAACAACAACCGAACAATGAGGACATGAAACCAGGACTGCAGTTGGGTAAAGGAAGCTATTTAGCTAAAAAAAAAAAATTCCTTTAGTGATCCTTTAAAGAAAATGTTATAAACCTACTTGATTTTAGGGGCAGATAATAGCAAACAATTGATGACAACCCTATCTGGTCCCCTTAATCATCAATTTTATTTAGTTTTTTTTTTAGGATTTGTATATCCTCTTGATGAAACTTAAACAAATCAGGTATTTGAAACATAAATAGTTGTTTTTCTTTCAATACTTTTTCCATCATACTACAGAACATCTCACATATTAAAACAAACTATGCCACCTAAAGGCAGACGTAAAAAGTATTTAGTTCTAAGAGCATTCATCAGCTAACACCGCTAAATAATTTACAAATATAGACTGAGGCTTTGAAAATTTACGCTAATTGGATAAACTTTCATTTCATGTAATTTAATCTGGAAATTACGGGTTAGTAAGCAAAATAATTTAAACCATACTTTGCTGTTTAGTTAATTTGCCCTAAATACGGCATCTGTGTAATTAATAGGGAGACAGTGGTAGCCTGTTAATAATGGAATAGACATACATGTAGAACACCAGTTTGTTTCCCATTTACTTTGGTTTTATTGTCAATAAATCTAAAATACAGGTTGATTTAAATATATGGTATAAAGGTCCACTATTATGGAAAACATTGTTCTATGATAACTGTATTTGTGTTATACATAAAGATGTAGAAGTTCATTTTTTTTTAATAATTTTTTTGCCCCGTTTTCATGTACATTAAGCTGTTCACCAAAAGTGACAGTGACAAGGTTTAGGACAAACTATAACACGTGCTTACAAATGCCAGCTTTTATTCTCAGGTAGTGATGAGCTTGGGTTCTGTCAAAACCCAAGTTCATCTAAACCCGGAAGATAGTCATCATTGTTGGGCCAATGAGCTGCAGTTGGGAGATTCCCCACCCCTCAGCAGATGTATATAAATGGAGGGGCGGGGGGATTCCGCGCCCCACAGCTGCACATATACAAAAGAAAAGGGCTGGGGTTGCTCATGATGATACATCCATCCACCTAATAGTGCCACATGGCCATGATTTTTCTTTGATTTGCTTCAAAAGTTGTTGCAGCAGTTTACTATGTCTTAATTTGATTTAATATACAGATGGATATAATATTTCCATGCCAAAATGCTTAATTGGAATTTATTTAGAAACTGATTTTTAATAAGACATCATCAGAAAAAAATGCAGTTAATGACATGTGTTAATATGCAAACCCAACTTAAATACAATGGGCCAGATTCAGGTACAATTACATTGGCGCAGAGTATCAGAGATACACTACGCCGCCGTATTTTACCTGGCTCTACGACGAATTCATGTAGATTTTGGCCCGTAAGGTACGGCGGCGTAGTGTATTTCTCGCGGCGGAATCGAAATACGCGATTAGAAGGCGTGAAGCATTTAAATTAGCCACGTCCCCACGGCGATCGAACTGCGCATGCTCCGTTCAGAAATTTCCCACCGTGCATTGCGGGAAATAACGTTGTTACGTCATTTTTTGTTTGAGTAGCGTCATTTACGTACATTCCTATTCCCGGACAACTTGCGTAAATTTTTTTTTTTTAAATTTGAAATTCGACGCGGGACCGACGACCATACTTAACATGGGCTGACTAATACTAGACCAGATAAAAGCTGGAATAACTTTATGTGGCAAAAAGATGACTACAGATGCCGTAAGAGATTGCGAATGACGCTTGTAACTTCGTGGATCGTCGGAAAAAGCTCATTTGCATACCCCGACGCAGAAATCGACGGGAACTCCACCCAGGGGCCGCAAATTTATTGCAGCGTAGATCCGAAGGCGTACGAACACGTAAGCCAGTCGGATTGAAGCCCGAAGCCGTCGTTTCATGGTTTGAGGATTCAGACTAATGAAACAACGCGCGTAATTTGAAAGTACTCCGGTCTAACGCGAGATAGACCGGAGTAAGGGCTCTGTGAATCTGGCCCAATATTTTTTTGTGGTAATCATTTAGCACAGAGACAACAATACTTTATTTAATTTACTAAGTTTAAAGAGACACTCCTGCTTAGGGCCAGTAAGATGTGGCCATGTGAATAAAGGCTTTTCTCACCCAAAGCACTACTAAGTCTCCAAGCTTGAGGACCCATAAAGGAATTAAAATACGAGAAACAAAAAAGTCCCTGACAAAGTGTATGTAAGAAATCCAGGAGACACATATCCACCATCCACAATCCTGCCAACCACTATATTGCCAAAAACTATTAGGATGCCTGCCTTTACACATAAACTTAACCTCCCTGGCGGTATGATTCTGTCTGGAATTACGTAGCGGTACAATTATTTTGCATGGAAATTCTGCGTTTTATACTGTAGGCCTGCAATTTTTAGGAATAACTCACTTAAATTTGTCCAAACCAGAGTCTAGTAGACATCCCGGGTATGATAAAGTTTGAAACACAAAATCATAAAATTATAATATAATAAATAACTATAAATAATTATAACAAATAATAATGTAATTATAATAACAATTATTCACTAATGTAATCAAATCAAAATCACTGAAATTTGCTCAGTTGCAGAATTGTTGCTGTCATTACTTTTCTTTTTTTATGACGAATTTTCCCACAAATCGCTATCGCTCAATTCTGCAAGTGATTATCATTTATTATCACTGTTTTCTAGCTGCTCTAAAATCACTTTTGACATAAAGGGACACTTTTGGTTGCTATGGACAATCTACAGTTTGCAGGCACAAAAAAAATGTTTTTATTATGTAAAAGAACATGCAGGGCACTGGGCAGACCACTAGGGACAAGGGGTGTGTGTACTTTTTACATACAGTACTGTAATCTATAAGATTACAGTATTCTGTATGTAATGTGTTTGTTTACTTTTTTGAATTTGACGCCGGTCTCCGCCCCCGTGCGCCGTTACGTCACAGGGAACGGAGATCGGCGGCGTGTGGGCACTGTGTGAGTCGAATGGAGGACGCCACTCGCTCACACAGCGTGGATGCATTGCTGGATCCAGGGACAAGGTAAGTACAGTACCCTGCCTGGATACAAGGTATGCCAGCGCGCGCTGCAGGCTCTGCATATTCACCCCGAGCGCGACTCGGGGATATCGATATTTACATAAAAAATCCACCCCGATCTCATGAATGGTTGCTTACAGCCGCAATCGCGGCTTTGTTTACTTACGGGGACCCGGGCGTGACGTCATCACAGAGACGGTCATAGAGATGACTGGTGACCATCTGGTCACCAGTCATCTCTATGCTTCCTGCCAACCCTGGACAATTCATTCTCCGGGCCCCCGAAGGCACGGGAGAGCCCGGAGAAGCACCCTCCCGCGGCCTGTAAGAACGATCAAGCGGCGGGACCGCCGCTATGATCGTTCTTATGTCGTGTAGAATCGCCGGCTGAAGAAGAGGATATCTAGATGATGCCTCTGGCTGCAGGCATCATTCAGATATTCACCTGCAAAGCCCAGGCCGTCAATTGACGGCCACTTAGGATGGGAGATCCCATCTCTGGCCTTCAATTGTCAATGGGCGGGTATTGAAGTGGTTAAAAACATTTTTTATTAATATTTTTTTTTATTTTTTTACACTGTCGCTTTCATTTTGTTTTTATGTTGATCACTATTATTTCTATCACAAGAAATGCAAACATCCCTGATGATAAAAATAGAAATAGGCCATGACAGGTCCTTTTTATAGAGACATCTCTAGAGACATGTTTTCTGCTTTCCAACATCTGACAGAGCCAGAAGTGACAACATGACATGGCTTCCAGCCTTCCAGGGTCATAGAGATGGCTAGACATACGGTCCTTGGCTAGCTCTGTGGTTGCCTGATTAGATCTCCAGCTTCCCGGTTGAACGGGAGAGCCCGGAGAGGCCCAGATGGGTGGCGGGACAAGACTTCTCCTTCTGCTGCCTGTAAAAGCAATCCAGTGGTTAATCAGCCGCTGGGATGGCTTTTACATTGTAGGGAATCAGTAGCATTGTAGGCAATCAGTAGCTGCAGGAATTATTCAGTTATACCCACTTCTAGTTCACAACGTCATATAAGGTCATGCGGGCGGGAAGTGATATTTTTTGTAATGATTAGTTATTGTAAGAGTGCAATGAATTCAGATGTAGTAATCTATTACATTATATCATGACCATGTATCATTTTTGACTGTGTACCTGTCTAGAACATCTAAATGTTCTCTTTTATTGTGCATTATATGCAACACAGACGTTCGTAATGCCAGTGCATATTCCCAGCGGTAAGGAAATGTATGTAATTAATATCATTTTAATGGAACTGTGGCTAAGGGATTCATAAATATCTTGTTTTTGTATTTCACACTAATGTGATTGCACAGAAGGGGGTTAAAACACAGGGCCAAAGCATAGAGGTTTCAGATGAATCAATGCCTGGGGAGATGACTGAAACAAATGACGAAGGAGGAGTTCAGTTATATACATGAGCTTCAGTTTCACCAGGTATTCCTCTGTGGAGCATTGCATTCCAAGTTCATATGTTTTATCTGAAGGTAAAAAAAAAAAGATTTTCAGGAGACTTTCTCAGCATAAAGATCTGCTTTACATTCTTTAGCCTACGGCATAATGCAGGAAGGATACAGCCATAACAAACCCAGTAGCCTTTCACTGGTTCATCAACTCCCCAGACACACAAGGACCTCTTCCTACAGTGAGAGATGATGAAGGTGGAGTATTACCTAAGCCTAAAGGCAGTCTAAAAGGACATGCACAAAGTTAGTTTCTGCATTTAAACATCTCACGCCAAGCTAATTTGTATTACATAAATCTTTAGTTTCTTTTCTGAAGCCCCGTACACACGGCCGAGGTTCTCAGCAGAAACCAGCGAGAACCTCGCTGGGAGCCGCATTCTGCCAAGAACCTCGGCCGTGTGTACGCTCTCGGCGAGCCCCGCCCGTCGGTAAACCTGGCGAGCAAATAGAGAACAGGTTCTCTATTTGCTCGACGGCCCGTCGGGATGAATGGCTGGTTGCCTTTCCCGACGGGCGGTTTGCCGATTCTGACGTCCGGCAGAGAACCTCGACAGGCGGAACGATGTGTTCCGCCCGTCGAGGTTCTCTGCCGTGTGTATGGGGCCTTAAAGTACATTTTCTGCAAGTACAAAAAATACCTAGCGATCCTCATGAATTACCCATGTAACAAAAATCTCAAACAATGTTATCAGTCATTTCAACTATCTTCTGTAAACTATATGTAGCACTACCCCCGAAGGAGCGGCTGGTTTAGATTTGGGCCTGCTGTTACCTTACTGTTCCATGCACTCGTCTCAGAGGTTCTCCTTGAAGAGTTAACCATAAGAAATGTCTGCACCAACACAAAGTCTCTTATAAGAATTTTATTGAACAAAAGTTCTCCAACAGATGGGTAGAGGGATGGGGAGACTCAGGTACTTTTGCTTTGCGGATCACGGATACAAACTTGGATCCAGAGGATTAATTTGGTTCCACGCTGGATTCCAACAACCACCAGATAGGCATACTTTTACTGGCCTAGCAGCTGGTGTGAAGCTCGCTAAAGTCTCTGCCACAGATTCGATAAGTTCGTCAGGCCGTCCCACGATCTTTTGCCACAATATCTTTTTACTACTCACGCACTTTGTAGAAATGTCCATAGAGTACACGACTCACGGTGCCAAGAATCTTTTAGCCAACCCGGCAGCACAGTGAGGTAAAACTGACAGGATAAGTCCTTCAAATGAATCCCAGTGGTTCAGCTCCCTTGACATAGGCGAGACAGTGAAGGACCCTCCCTGGATTAGTTGGCCCCAGCAACCTCCGGGCCTACCTCTCAATTATGAAGCCTCGGGCCATCGGGCCTGAGACCACAAAACAGCTCACGCATCACCTGAGGCAGGAGGCACATCAGGTCAGGATCGGAAGACCCCGCCAAAACGGTGTCCGTTCCTTAAGTACCCTCACCCAGAATGCACAGCGGTTTGACCACGCCCCTGGGCTGCTTCTGGAAATAGGTACCCAATGCATCCAGCATGTTGCCTTTCCAACCGTGACCTGCGGTGACAGCGACACCCACCGCCAAGGGAAAAATCATGCAACCTAGCTGAACTGAAACAGAACCGTAAATTTAACAATCTTTCTGAGCCAAACTATTGCTCAGACAACTATAATTTAACACATAGCACCCCTTCAACGGGAGCAAGGTGCTACATATAGAACATCTCCTCTCCTCCCTTTGTAATAAAGATGAGGAGAGCAGGAGAAGTTTGTAATCCAAGTTTGGAAATCAGCCAAGATTGGCAACACTTCTCCACTAAACAGTGAGTGAGCCTTGTCATCCTGGGACTGAAAGTGTGCTTCTGTCAGGATCACTTGAGTAAAATAAAGGAAAATAAACCTGAAAAATGAAACAAAGCAGCCATCGTACCAAAGAACTGGTAGGGTACACTGCAATATATTACATTTTAAGTTTTTTGGTTTAACCACTTGTCAGCACGTTCCTGCGAGCCATCATAGCTGTACGTTGGCCCTTTAGGTGGAAATACCAGGCACACACACGTGCCCGCTGCACTACAGGGTACCTGATGCGTGTGGCCGGTGGTCGCGATGACCACTGGCCACCCGCGATCATGGGAATGAGAGGCGGAACAGGGACGTGTGTGTGTGTAAACACACAAATCCCTGTTCTGTGAGCTGGTGAGAGACAGATAGGAACAACGATCTGTCATCTCCTCTAGTCACTCCCATCTCCCCCACATACATAAGGTGCAAACCTCTTCCCTGCCAGTGACATTTACTTGAAGGTAAGCCCTGTAGACAACCCGGACCAAGAAGGTGATACATTTAGCGTAGCCAACATGACTAAAGTGACTGATACTCAGGCCGAAACCACGTCGGAGACCCACACTTTTACAGCGGTCACCGTGTGGCATGCCTCTACCGGAGCAGGATATGCTCCAACCTCCAGCGGCTGCGGTCAAGACCTACCAGTGGAGGAATTAAATCCCTCCGACCGAGACTCTCTGTCCGATGATGGCGACATACCTGACTACCTGTTTGAACCGCAGTTTCCCGAGTCGCAGGGTTTTGGAAGATCCCATGCCCTGCACGGTGCTCGGAGGAGGAAGAAACGCTCCGGCCGGAGCACATCCCGTGGGTCTCAACAGCCGTCCACAGATGTTCCGCAGCCAACCCGGGGAGTCTGTGAGTCAAGTTCTATGCCCAATGTCACACTCACCACCCCTGTGCCCCTTGTTGCTTCTGTTCTAAAAAGGGCACCGGATGCTTTAGTGCTACCAGGGCTTGGGGACCCACGGACATTACCAAAAGTGGTCGATTAGAGCGTGTGGTGATCCAGAAGGTTGCCGCACAATACGGGTATGAATACTCATATGTGCCACCCCCTCTCCTTTACCAGATTGACCAGGAGAGAGAGGGATGGTGTCGTGATGCTGTGTGGAGCCGTTTAAATGTCCCGCCGGAAGAACGTAAAACCCCCTATGCCTTTGTTTGTGTGGGGAAACGTTTCGAGGACTGCCTCAAAGACTGGAGCTGGGGCCGACATATTTACCCGGACTGTGTTGTTCTGGTTTCCCCTTTCCCCTTTCCCCCTTGCTCCTCCAGATCCACAATGGACAATTTTGTACAGAACTCTGGGAGGGGTTGGGTTCAGTCAGTTAGAGAGTGGGGCCTTGCCAACTTCTATGCAGCATCGGAAGATTCAGCAGAAGGACTGTTGTATGTTTTTGCTTCCCTTTTGCTGCTACTTCCCTATTTGCGCTAAAATTGGACTGCCGTAGTACCAGGGCACTGACCGCTAGGGGCAGTGTTCTGCGACGTCCCTTGCAGAACAGAGGGAAATGGATATATAGTTCTTTTATATTCTTGCAACAGAGTTCAATGTTCTCAGTACTTAAAACTCCCTGGGAGGAAGGGAAATTTCACGTTCGGGCCCGAGCGTGAAGTTTCAATTCTGACCTTGGAGATTGTACATAGATAGAGATTTTGTATTATATTAGGATGTATGTTTTTTTTCTCTTATGTTTCCTTTTTAGGTTCTGGACCCACCTACTATCAACACTGCGGAGAATGGGCAGGATAAATAGCTAGGGTTGTGTATGTTTGTATGTCAATTGTTATTTACAATTATTAATATTGTAATTTAATGTGTTAATTTATTTCTCTCATTTTCCTGCTTTTGTATTTTGTTGGCAAGTATCAGGCTGGTATTCAGGACTGAATACCTTGGGACACTGGGGACAGTGTCTTTTTCAAGTGGGGGGAGTATGTAGCGCCCCCGACTTTCAGTATGGGCGCTACGCTAAAGTTAATGGGGAATGGGAGAGTTATTTTTGGTCCCATTCATAATTGTGTAAAATGTGGGCTGCTGTCATTCAGAACTGTCCTGTGGGTCAGTCTGCGCTCCAGGGGTGATGTTCTCACCCCTGGGCGGCAGGTGGCGCTAGAGGGGTTCTGACGGAGCCAATTGGAGGAGTTTTTCCCTTGCAGGGCATGCTGGGGGAGGGTATATACATGGCGGACGCCATTTTCTTTGGTTCTTTGCGGGTTCCAGGTTCCAGGTGCGGCACTCACATCCAGGGTGTGCGCACTAGACATGTGCACAACAAAAAATTGTGTTTATTTCTGTTTTGTTTCTGTTCATTTAATCGTGATTCGTAATTTCGTAAGACGTTAGTTATCGTATTCGTACTCTTTAGTATTTTCGTAACACTTTTTTTTTCCGTTTCCGTTTTTTTATGTTAGTTTATTTTTCGTTGATTCGAGATTAGTATTTTCGTTTAATGTTGTATTCTGCCTCGTTCGTATTTTTACAATGAATTTATTCGTTCATTCGTTTTTACGTTGGTTTATTTTTCGTTGTTTTGATATTCGTATTTACATTATATTTTCCATCATGCCGCGTTTGTATTTTCATAAGAAATAAATCTTCGTTGCTTTATGATCATTCGTATTTTCGTGTCTAATTTCATTTGATTGTAACAACGTTCTTTTGTAGATTTTATTGCATTCATAATTCTGTTAAAATACATTTTACGTTTATTTGACACACTACTCGTCGTCATTTTGTAAAACATCGTAATTTACTGCGATTGACTTGACGGATCCACAAAACCGGTGCAATCTACCCAAACACACCCTGGACTCTGGATGGAATGCACTGCAGTCTAACACAGATAAAGACACAAGGTCACTAGGTAATAAGAAAGAAGCTCATTGGGGGAAGGAACAAACCTCTTCAGGGGAAGGGACAGAGCTGAGTGGCTATTGGTCACAGTACTAATGAAAGTGAATTTACGTTATTTCATTTCTGTTTTCCGAAGATTCGTAATTAATTTTTCGTTAGTTTTGCTTTTCGTTTTTTTATTCTTTGTTCGGCATTTCGGTTGTTTTCTTTTCGTTCTTCGAATATTAGTAAGTTTGCATTTTCGTTTATTTTTCGTAATTATGATTTTTTTTTTTTGTGTTCGGTATTTTCGTTATTTCTATGTTTTCGTTTCTTTTTTCTTTCGTTGTGTTGTGACTTACTGGGTCCCCAGCTACACTAAAAAGGATCCCAGGCTGTATGGCGTTTGGTGGGGAATCGGCTTGAGGAGAATCCGGAGGCAGGTGATCCGAGAGGGCTTGAACGAACCATCGGGGATCTGGTGACCGGGAGATTGATAGGTACACTTCAAACTGTCAACCGGTGACCCTGATTGAATTTACTGGGAGGATTCGCTCAAGAATCCATTTGGCTCATCCAAGTACTAGGCCTGTGGTAGAGGCCCAAGCCAGGCCTGTGGCAGAGGTCTGTTCCTCTCAGCAACCTAAGTGACACTTCGGCTGCCAGGCTCGTGACAGGCACCCACTGTCGCTTCACCCACTCTGGCTGGAGTGGCGACGAACTGTGCTATTGTTGAAAGCAGGCTTGCTTTCCCTAATTATCCTGGGCCTGATACTGCAAATGTTCTTCTTCTGCTTCATCAACCTTTCCTATCCTACTTCATGTTGATGTTGGCCGTGTTGGGCTTTGGAAATAAAGCATTCGAAAACTCCATTGCTTACTGGACATTTGCTCACTACCTGCACTCACTACCATCACCCCTAGAGAAGCCACCGAGGGTAACTTAATATGCCGATCCCAAAAACAACCAGCGGCTCCTAATTGGGGTAGCGATACACTGGTATTAGAGGGCTCTGCTCGCAGAGGTCTGATATCAGACATGCACCAGCTCCCTGAACTCCCGCTCCTTCCCCACCCAGGGCAAGCTCCTTCCCCACCCGGAGGCAACGTGGCAGACTATTTGGTCTCAGGCGGCAAAAAGCTCCTTCTGCACGCTTTACAAGGAGGACGCATACAAAATTCTCTATTTTTGGTACCTGACACCAGGTGTACTCCACGCTATTTATTCCTCCAGCTCAGATAGGTGTTGGCGATGTCAGGGAGCCAATGGGACCCTATACCACAGCCCTCAAAAATTCCACTTGCCTGCTCGCAATTTGCGAGTGGAATTTCATTCAGGGCGAGTGAGGAGCGGGGGTGGACCAGGCTGATCGTTTCCTGGCTGAAGCGATCAGCCAGGAAACTGTCAGCTAGAGGACACACAGCGGCAGGACCGGAATGCCCTGGCGCCGCTTTGAGCTGGATTGAAGAGGCTGCAGCACTCCCCTCCCTCTCTCTCTCCTACTCTAGTTATGTTTTATTACACACACAGCGGGGATGTCCCACTTTGTGTGATGGAGCTGGCTGTGTCCGTTCGGCACGCTGTGTAACAAGGTCCCGCCCCCCCTAGATCGCCGTTTGTGAAAGTATCAGTATTCCGTCTATGAAACTATGAAACTAGCCATCTAGAGGTGTGGGACCTTGTTACACTGCGCGCCGCTGAGGAAAGCCAAAGCCTCAGGAAAGGAAAGACATGTAACATGCTGTAAGGGAAAGTCAGCTGGCCAGCTGACACCAATGCAGTGAAGGTGGAGGAGCTCTCCCCTCTGCAGGAGATTCCATGACACAGGAGCATCCCTGGAGGCATGGGAGTAACGATGAAGTGGAAGGAATCAGAAAGTAAGTGACATAATGGTCAGTGCAGCTGATCCCAACCTCTGCCTCTTACTGACCCCCCTCGCCACCACAGATCTTATCCCTATCCCCGGTGCCATCCTCCCCCACCACCACCACCACCTCTGCCTCTTACTGCCAACCCCACCACCACCGAACCCGCCACTGATACCACCACCACCGATGTCACCACCCCTGCCACCGATCCCAACCACCACCACCAATGTCACCACCCCTACCACTGATCTTACCCGCCACCGCCAATGTCACCACCCCTGCCACTGATCCCACCACCACTGATCCCACCACCACTGATCCCACCACCACTGATCCCACCCACCACCACCACCGATCCCACCCACCACCACCGATGTCACCACCAATGCCACCGATCCCACCCACCACCACCGATGTCACCACCCCTGCCACTGATCCCACCACCACCACCGATCCCACCCACCACCACTGATCCCACCACGACTACCGATCCCACCACAACCACTGATCCCACCCCCCATAAGTCACCACTGCCAGTGATCTTACCTCCTTCACAGCCACCACTGATCCCACCACCACCACGATCCCACCATGCCTGCCACTGATTCCACCACCACCACTGATCCCATCACCCCTCACCGTCACCACTGCCAGTGATCTAACCCCCCCTTACAGCCACCACTGATCCCATCCCCCCACCACTGCTGCCACTCACCCTATCCAACCCACCACCACTGATCCCATCCCATTCCCCCATCACTGCTGCCACCGCTCACTATCACTCATCCCAGCCCCATGCTTCAGGGGGCCCATGTCTCCCCCTGGATAGGAGGGGCAGTGAGCGGCATATAGAGGAACCAATAGCCGTGACTGCAGGAGGAAAATGGAGGGTACTGGTTCCTCTATATGCCGCCCGCTGCTTCTCCTATCTGGGTGTACAGGGGTGAAACATGGAAGCATGGGGCTGGGATGAGTGACAGAGAGCGGTGGCAGCAGTGATGGATGAATGGGATCGGGGATAGGAAAATGGAGGGGATCAGTTCCTCTGTATGCTGCCCCTGGCCCTCTTCCTATCCAGGTGTACATGGGTGACATATGGGCCCTCTGAAGTGAGAGTGCATTGATTGGCACAGTGAGAGTGCATTGATGGGCACAGTGAGGCTGCATTCATTGGCACCGTAAAGCTGCATTGATGGACACAGTGAGGCTGCATTGATGGGCACAGTGAGGCTGCATTAATGGGCACAGTAAGGCTGCATTCATTGGCACCGTAAAGCTGCATTGATGGACACAGTGAGGCTGCATTGATGGGCACAGTGAGGCTGCATTAATGGGCACAGTAAGGCTGCATTGATGGGCACAGTGAGGCTGCAATTATTGGCACCATAAAGCTGCATTTGATGGGCACAGTGAGGCCGCATTGATGGACACAGTGCGTGTGCATTCATGGGCACCGTAAAGCTGCATTTGATGGGCACAATGAGGCTGCATTTGATGGGCACAATGAGGCTGCATTTGATGGTGATGATATGCTTTATGTTAATATTGTTAAAGTTGTTGTTGTTTATTTTTGGAACTTAATTCTGCTGAAAACATTTAACAGTGTAATTTCATGAGCTAATTTACAAGGGCGTGTTTAGGGGCGGACTTAGGGGTGGGGCAGGGGAGAGGTTGGGTGGGGCAACTGGTGGTGAGTAACTCTTAAGGTCTGGCTAGTGGCTCAGGACTTGAAATTTTGAGCCCTGCTATACCATATATACTGTACCTGCCCCAAGATAGTGCCGTTTTGTATGGACACACAGCTATTGCTGACCAGTCTTATGGGGGTACCGGTCCCCAGGACCCCGAATTTATTTTTACTTGGGGTGTCACTTCTGCAAATCCCAAAGTGCTCCAAAAAACTACATGTTTTGACGGCTGCGAGGTCCCTGGTTGCTCTCCACTGGAAGCGAAAATCCCCTCCCTCACAAGAGGATCTGTATTTTTGGGGGATATTTATTACAGCAAAAAATATTTTTTTTTTTTTTCAAAAATGTCGCTATATATTTGTTTATAGCGCAAAAACGAAAAACCACAGAGGTGATCAAATACCACCAAAAGATTGCTCTATTTGTGGGGGAAAAAGGACACCAATTTTGTTTGGGAGCCAAGTCGCACAACCGCACAATTGTCAGTTAAAGCGACGCAGTGCCAAATCTCAAAAAAGTGGCCTGGTCTTTGACCAGCAATATGGGAGGGGCTGAAGTGGTTAATAAAAAATAAATAAAAAGATCTGGAAGGGTTGTAAAATGAAGTCCATTTCTTTCATTGTTATTTCCTGATCAAGCAGAGGTGAACAAAGATATCCCAACACTGCACAGTACTACCTCAAAGACTTTAGGGAGGAGAGTATTTATTATGTATGTCAGATGATTCTCAGAAGTATGACCAGAATTAATCTTTTTGCTTATTGCCCCTCATTGCTTATCATCATGATTTACTTGCTCAGAGCATTTATAAGGTGTAATCAACAGAAATATGTGCCCTGCTTTTTTTTTTAAATAACAAACATGTCTTACTTACCTGCTCTGTGGAATGTTTATGCACAGAGCACCCTCCCCCCGATCCTCCTCTTCTCAGGTCTTTCACTGGCGATCCTTGTTCCTCCATCCTGCTGCATGCCAAGTTGCTTGTGAAGCACTACCCCCGAAGAAGTCGCTGGTTGTTTTGGGATCTACTCTCTTTTGATTTAACACACCCCTCTTAACTTGCTCGAACCCTCCCTTGACACATCAGAAGTCTGGTAGGTGTATTGTGACCCCTGCTGGGCTGAGGCACAATGAAGGGCATACAACATTCAATGACAATATAATGATAGTATTACCTGAATAATGGATGGCCCCTCCAGACTAGAACAATACGCTACATACAGTAATATATTTAAATCAAAAGAGTGAGTTTACTTAATGGGTACTCAAAGGAATGCACATCAGTTTAAATCATCAAATGAACAGTTGTTATGCAGTAACTCAATATGATTTCGCAAGGGCCCTTGCAGAAATCCACAAATGGCATTTATGAATAAACAAACCTATCCTAAAGAATGGTACCATTCGGCTAAACTAGTGAACAGTCTGTGCTCGCGAGCTCCCTCTATCGGGCGATCCTGCAAACAGCTAAAGTCCACGTTGCGGCCGAATGGTGCACGTTAAATTTGTAATCCACAAGCAATGAAAGATAGCCAGCGTCAGTCACTTCTGTATAACCACTATTAAACAGTGAAAAGGGTATAAGTTCAGGCCGAAGGCCAAACATGGGCGGGAGGCCTGTGAGATGGCACTAAAGTGTCTGTCTAAAGAGAGAACTAAGAGCTGAGCATGTACCCTCTCACCCGACAGGCTGATCCGCCTGAATTCCTTTCAGAAAACGCGTCAGTGAATCACTGCTCCACAGCGCAAAGATCCCGGACGAGGGTTCTCCACTGTTTGAGTTATCAGCTGGGCTTTCTCTCCGATCTCTGGATACACAGGCTGGATACAGGAGTCTTGCTTCCTTCTGAATGGCTGGTCTCTCAGGGAATTTAGGCCCAGGCTTCTGGGCCTAGCAACACGGCTGTCTCTGTCAGCAGCTCCGCAGAGGAGAAGAGGCTGGTCCCAAGAGAGAGAGAAAGCGCCACTCCCTCTTCTTAAGTGGCCTCCCCCACAAGTCTGTGCGGAGGCGTCACATGCTCCAATAGGGCAGGGCATTGTGGGAAATGTAGTCTGTTTCTCATAAGAGTCAATGGAGTCCATATCTCCTGCTACTTGCAATCCCACAATGCATAGCTCCTTAAAGGTAATGTACTTATTTACAGATGTGAATAAAGTCCCAGCGGAGATGGTCTGTCATTAGATTCTGACAGTAGGACCCTGCTACATTTGCTATGGGGGCACCTGAGCAGGCTCACTCCCAAGGCCCTGCTCTGTGTGTCTATTCACCCATGAAGCGTAGCTAGGCCCCATCCCTGCTCAATCTGCATTGGCTGACTGGCTGTGATTTGACAGTAACCAATGGCTCCCGGTGCGGCCTCAGTCAGTAAGGAGGAAGAAACTTGAGAGAGACGCTGCTCTCGCGCACAATATTTAATCAAGATGGGACTCAGGTAAGTATTGTTTTTTTTTTACTTTTTACAACCACTTTAAGCAAATCAAGGGCAATGAAACATGTTGTACTTCTTACACTTTTATACAAACGTGCACTACTCAATAAAGAAGGAGTTTGGTGTTTTTGAAGCATTCATAATGTTACTGTCAACTAGTGTTAAATACCATTAGGAAAATTTCTCATTGACTTAATTTATGTCAGGGAATTGTTTTGCAATGTGTTCATCCTGCTGGCTAAAAAAATAAATAAAAAATAAATACAGTCAAGCGTTCTAGCACAAGCGTCAGTTATGTTGGGTTGTCCACCTTATAGTTTTCTTGTGAATGTCTCTTCAGATGAGCTTCCTTATTCTCTGTTTGCTTATCAACTTCCTAGAGGAGCATGGTTGAGGATAGATGCACATCATTGGGCATTAATGCGTGTCCTTATTGGTTGGGCTCTTTTGCCTACTGTCAGAGCTGCCCACTGATGATTAAAGCTGTCCTGTACACAGGAAGGATGCAATACCTAAGATAACATAAACAGCTGGATAACTAACTCTGTCATGGTTGCACAAACTGTTGCTGTTTCTAATTAATTTTAATGATTAATTGAATCAAGAAGCCTAATTGAATCTAGCGTGCACATTTGGCACTGTCAAACTTTGATACCTTTTAATATCTAAAATAAATATAGTAGAGGACTGGGAGCATCAGGTGTTTCAGTGTATTTGCATACAAAGACTTTTTTAAACCTTAAGTGCCGGTTCACACTACAGCGACTTGGGATCCGACTTTTCAGACCTCGAGTCGCCCCAAGTTGCTGGACATACGAAATTAATGTACACTACTTCATAAAAAGGTTCCTGTACTACTTCAATGTGACTTCTAGCCGACTTGTACCCATAGATTTCAATGGAAGTTGTATCCTTATCTTAATTGATGTTATTTGGATCCGACATTACAGGAAGATTACCCAGTAATTCCCTGAAGTTGCTTTGAAGTTGACTCGAAGTTGCCTGGCAAAGTTGTGCCGACTTTCAGGTCGCTGTCTACTGCATAGTTATATTGATGCAGCTTGGATCAATGAAAGTATACATATTCTATACCTGGCTGATCCCTGTGGAGACAGAGAATCTATTTAGTAGTTGCCACTACTACAAGGATCTTTTGGATCTCATGCCACAGGGGCTTACTGGCTTGGCAATGGCATTGACACCACTCAGAGAATACCTTGAAAAGGGATTTCTGGTTGGCCAAGGAGAAGAAAAATCTGTGGTTACTATGCAGCAGGGCAGCTGCTCTGTGCTGGATCTGGAAGACAGCAAATTTCACTTTTGTAGCAGCAGCTACAACATTCTCTGCTTCCGTAGGAATTGGTCATGTATGGAATATGTATACTTATATGTGTATATATATATATATATATATATATATATACATATATTTGTCCAATATGAACCAAGGTAACTATGCAAATAAACCATAACTGGAATTCATCTTTAATAGTTATTTGTGTATTGTACTCTGCCACCTCCAATTTCCTTTGCCAACAATATTCTTTTTTTAAACTCAGAATTTTTTTCTATAACATACTTGTTCATGGTTAAGACATCATAGCATTCTTTAATTACCAATGAGTTGGGATATAAAAAAAAATCTCTTCCTTCTGGTAGACTGCGGCTTAAATTGGCACCAAACAATATCCTTATTTTCCAGAAATAATACCCTGTAATGCATGTTTTATTAAAATGTTTATTTCTGTGTTTCTCCACCTTCTTGTAATTTCCTCAGTGAGTGCCCAAATTTCTCCTTTTTCTTTAACCTCAAAAGCGGTATTCCCGAGTCAGGCTCGGGGTGAATTTTACATACCAAAAGCGGTAACCCCGAGCCAGACTCGGGATCGTATTGCAGGGTACAGGGGAAGTTACTTCCCTTGTCCCTGGATTCTGAGATGTGTCCCTGCTGTGTGTGCGGGCTCTTCCGCTATGTCTCCTCGCTCGGTTCACAGTACCAAGTGCCGAGCTCTGCTCCCTGTGACGTTACGACGCACAGGGACGGAGCTCAACACCAAATTAAAAAAGTGGAACACACTATTTACATACAGTATATTGTAATCTTACAGATTACAGTACTGTATCAAATAATTACACACACCCTTTGTCTCTAGTGGTCTGCCCAGTGTCCTGCATGCACTTTTTATATAATAAAAACTGTTATTTCTGCCTGCAAACTGGAGATTGTCCATAGCAACCCAAAAGTGTCCCTTTACATCAAAAGTACTGTTAGACCAGCTAGAAAACAGCGATAATAAATTAGAATCACTTGCAGAATTGGGCGATAGCGATTTGTGGGTAAATTCGTCATCAAACAATAACAGTAATGACAGTGAAAATTCTGCAAATGAGCAAATTTCAGTCTTTTTGATTTTATTAAATTATTGAATAATTTTTATTATAATTACATTATTATTTGTTATAATAGTAGCACTACCCCCGAAGCAGCTGCTGGTTTTCCTCTCAGGTGTGAAGTGTCCTTCAATGCGCAGATAGGCCTCCCGTGCGTCCTCGGTGTCCCCCAGACAGGCTCTTCATCGACCGGCTTCCTCCACTTTGGACGGACAGCACAGGACCACGTGTAAATTTGTAGACTCAGTCTGCTTACTGAGCCTGTGAGGTAGATTAAATGCCCCAGACCAACGTAGTCCTGGAGCCAGGAACACAGCAACACTCACACACACCCTGGCCAGGAGGGCCACACATGGGGTGGTGGGACGACTGCCCAGATGGAAGGCGCAGGGTGGCAACGACCACAACCAATGGCGTCTGCACCTTAAATACCTCTCCCAGAATGCACAGCGAGGCGATCAACCCTCCTGATTGGTTGCCGAGGAGAAGTATCCACACGACCCTGATTCCACTGCCGCCACCTACCGTCTGGGGGTGACTGAAGTCCCCAGACAGCAGCATAGGCGCCCAGTACAGCCAGAGGCCCTAAATTTAGCCAAAATAACCTGGTCAGAGTCAACTAACTCTCTGACCCCCTTCTAAATTTACAACAGCACCTGCTATAAAAGTAGCCAGGAGCGACGCAATTACTTATAGTTATTTATTATAATTTATGATTTTGTGTTTCAAACTTTATCATACTCAGGATATCTACTAGACTCTTGTTTAGACAAATGTAAGTGAGTTATTCCTAAGAATTACAGGTCTACAATATAAAATGCTAAATTTCCATGCAAAATAATTGTACCGCTTTCAGCACCTAAAACCAGAAAGAATCATACCGCCAGGAAGGTTAAACTTCTCTTTGTTCGGAATAAGCAATGCACGTTATTTGTAGTCATGTGCACTGCTCTATGGATACTACACATCTCATAGTCCTTGTCCATAGTTCCTAGTTCATCTCAGGAGCAAGCAAAAGAGGGTGACCTATGTTGGATCACAGAGAATGAATGAAGCCACCCTCTAACAGGAAGTCAAGTCATAGCAGCAAACATAAAATTGGGGATTTATAGGAGACTGAGGTTAGTGCCACTTTTAGGAAGTGACCTTATTCAGGGAGTTTGTAATATCCATTATGTAAAATATTTACTTTTTAGTAAAATCATGTCTCTTTTTGCCAAAAATATATTGCGTGTAGAAAAACGAATACATTCAAGCTTCCGTCACAAAAAAAGCATCCGTTGCCACTATGACAGAGATAAGAAAAACATATATTTTATTTATGATGTCTTAAAATATATCTAGAGCCAAAACATTATTAGTTTGGATTTCATATCAATTTCAGTACCTGTGACAAAGGTCAGCAGGACAAAAAAAAGAGGGTTAATCTCTCTAGTGGTATAATCTGCTGACATAACATTTTGGCTGAACTTGCCCCAAGGCCCTTCCGGGGCTCCTATGACCATATGTCCAGCAACCATAGCAACTGTTGGGCTTGTGTGCAGGTATGTCTGCAATTGATTGATGATATCTGTAAGGATCTTTAGGGCCAGGTAAATTGACAGTAGTTTGAAGTTATGGCTCTGACCTAATAGCAGAGATTAGCTCTGGGAGGCAGCCCCATTGAAAGCAAGTTATAAGCCCTGAAAGCAGACTGTCTGATCACTCGCAGGTGGTCGCTGCATAACTGCCTAGAGAAAACAGTGATTATCACTAGCAACCAATTGCGATAATTGGAAGCAAATCCAGCAGGTTGATTGTACTCAAGTTGATCAATTGATCATCTTGGTACATTCAGTCTGCCCATTAAGGGATTGAATCTTGGCTGGTACCTGCTGAACTGGCCAAGATTCAAACCATGTATGGCTAGCCTTAGCTGTGGGAGGCAGGATTCCCCTATTGCTTTAGGGCTTCCTCCTGCAGCTAATTGCTAGGACTAGGACTGGGGTTCTTGCATGTGCACATTCACACAAAGGTGTGAATGTGGCCTTACTTTAAAAGTTTAACACCATGGATGATTAAATGAAGTTCAGATCTGTATGATCTGTGAAAAAAAAATATTCAGCAATGCTGTACTCTTAATTCATGAATTGCATGATACTGCAGACTAATGAGTAGGAACTGGAGGAACACAGATGTTGATTTACTAAGAAAAAAAAAGTCTGCTCACTTTGCAAGCAAATTTAACCTTAGCTTAGTGAATGAGGTAAAGTTATGCTGACTTCCAGCATCCAATCATGTTCATGAAAAACACTTTTTTTTTAAATTTTACCTGCATGTGAGTAAACTTTGCAAAGTGAATTTTCACCTTAAAGCGGAGGTTCACCCAAATAACATTTATATCAGACCAACTTCTTTATACTTCTAACATGTACAGTCCGCAATTTTTTTTTTAGGTTGTACATACCTTCTAATCTATATTTGCAATACGGCTTCCGGGTACTTCTCCCCGTGGGAGTAGGCGTTTCTATGCTGAGGAGGCATGTCATCTGGGAGGTCGCACAGATGATTGACGTCCTTTCAGAAAAAGTTCTCCCAGGCGGGTAAGGCCCTGCCCCCCATATTGCGTAGCGTCGTCACAGCGTTTCCGAAAGAACACGAACATGTAGAGCTGCGAGTCGGCGCCATATAGAGCTTCTGCATGTTCGGCTTCTTTCGGAAACGCAGTGACTCGTGAACTGCCTACACAATACGGGGGCGGGGCCTTATCCGTCGGGGAGAACTTTTTCTGAAAGGATGTCAATCATCTGGGCGACCTCCCAGATGACATGCCTCCTCAGCATAGAAACACCTACTCCCACGGGAAAAGTACCAGGAAGCCGTATTGCAAATATAGATTAGAAGGTATGTACAACCTAAAAAAAAAAAATTGCGGACTGTACATGTTAGAAGTATAAAGAAGTTGGTCTGATATAAATGTTATTTGGGAGAACCTCTGCTTTAACTACTAATCTAAGGGAACATTAACAGCCTTTTCAGACCTGCTGGGTGTTACTTCCTCTTTGTTTCCCTGCAAAGGAAAAGCATAATGGGCTACTATGCATCGCATAGTAGCCCATTATGTGGCACTTACCTGCAGGAGAAGCCTGCGATGTTCCCGCCTTCCTTGCAAGTAGCAAACGGCCATTCTTCACCCCTCTTCTTTCCTGGGCCGTGAACTCCGGCTCTGTGAGTGGCCAGAGTCGTGTGAGGCCACGTGACGTCACTCCCGCGTATGCAGTGTGCCCTTTCTAACTCTGGCGCATTCGCAGAACAAATCGCCGTACGTCGATTTGCAAATATCTCCTAGACCGTGCAGGTCTGGGAGATATTTAAAGCATCTACGGTTATGCCTTAATCTAGGATTACCTGTAGGTTAAAGTGGTTGTAAAGGGTTTACAACGACTTTAAAGTGCTGTCAATTCAAAAAAAATTAAAACAAAGAAAGTGTTGAAAAAGGGACCCTAAATAGTATGTATAGACCCAAAATGTGGAGACAAAATGATATTTAAAACCACAAAATTGTATATAAACATAGATTTTAATATATCAAAATGATTTTGTTTTTTTAATAGCTTATAATTCCATAAGTGTAAATGGCATACTGTAACTATGACCACCTCAATTACAAATATTAAAACATAATATAGTCAAAGGTTGACATGTTTCACAGATTTTCCTGGCTTTGTCAGGATCACTGTGATATGTTATCATAGTTATATAATATTTAGTGGTCGTAACACTTATAAAAAAAGTATATTAAAATTTCACATTTCCAATGTAAACCCTAAAACGGCCATTAATGCAACCTCTTTAGTTACCAACTTCAAATATTAGGACCAAAGGTGCAATTCACAAAATGCCTGGCATTTCCATTTGGCAACCTTAACAAAAGGTCCATCTCGTGGGCACTCCATTTTTTTCTGCTGAGCAATCCAAAGACCCAGGGGCAATCAGGGAGTGCGTCATTAGGGCTCGTTCACACCATACGTGCATAAAACTCCTGAAAATGCACAGATTTGATGTGAAGAGACACAAGTTTACATGAATTTTCATTCTCAAACTCTAATAAACATCTTTGAAAATAATTTGCATGCCTGTTTCAGTGAGTTTTTATTAATGTTGACATCAGTTGATATGTTGTAAGTTAAATTGGAAAAGCAGGTAATGGCGCCTCCTCAAGTGTAAGAAAAAATAAGTAAAGTTACATTTTATACCCAAATAAATGGATATAATAAAGTGCTAATACTCAAATAATGGAAAATTGTATCAAATACTTACCGTAATTTTCCTTTCCTGATGCCAAGACATGGCAGCATACCTATGATATAGCCCCGCCCCTATATTCACCCACAGGACACGTGATAACTCTCTATAAAACTCTGACTGAGAGCTACCTCCCCCATTCTCCGTATATAGTACAAAGATCAGAGGGAGGGTTCGTATGCTGCCATGTCTTGGCATCAGGAAAGGAAAATTACGGTAAGTATTTGATACAATTTTCCATTTTCCTGACGCCAGACATGGCAGCATACCTATGATACATGAAGAGCTTTCTAGAGGGAGGGTTTAATGCTGTAACTTAAAAAAGACAAAGAAGCTTGGATAAACTTCCTCCCAAACTCTACTGTAGTAAGAGCTGCTAGATCCACCCTGTGGTGTATTAAGAACATATAATGTGATGACCAGCTAGCCTCTTTGCAGACTGTCTACAGAGACAACCCTGCCTGTGCTATCCAAGAAGATGACATCACCCTGGTTGAGCGGTGAGCTCTAACTATCTCTGGAGGATCCTTACCGCCTCCACATGCCCAGTGAGTATTTTCACAATTCAGGCCGAGATAGTTCGGGCCGAAGTCACTTACTCTTTAAATCTTAAACATTCTGAATGTAGAAGTAGCCTGAGATGGACATTCCAAAGTCCTCAAAGCCTAACTTGAGCAGATCGGTATCTGATTGCACTGGGAAGGCTGGAAGCACCCATTCACTGGAAAGGCAAAACATGGATGTCACGCTTTGGAACAAAAAGATTTCAGCCCAACCCTGTCTCGGAAGAACATGGAATGAGGCTCTGCCGCCCCAAATTTTGGAGTCGACGCACTTTCCCCCGAAATCAAGGCTAATAAAAAGCCGATTTTAAGGAGATCTCCCATAAAGAGCAGTCTTCTGTCAAGAGTACAAAGAGGGTTTGCTAGAAAATTGAGGACTACTGCCAGGTCCCATTAAAGGAAACCTATTTCTCTTTGGGAAGGCATAGTCCAAGTACCTCTTGTGAAGTGATCCATCAGCAGGTTTGCTGCCCATTTTTTTTTTTTTTTGGGGGGGGGGGGGGAAGCCAAGATGGCAGAAATGTTCACCTTAAGCAAACTGAGCTCCAAATCCAATTCAGATTGTAGAAAAGACAGGATTTGAGATAAATTTGGGTCACAAGAGTCAAACTGATGCCCAGCTGCAAAGCTTGTGGGCCTAATCCATACTCTGGAGTAGATAGCATCGATTGATCCCTTCAAAGAACTCTGCATAGTTCTAATCCCCTCTGGAAAACATCTGGAAAACTCTTGTAACCTCTGCCTTACAATTTCCAGGCTGCTAAATTTAGACGTGATGGTTGCCGATGTAGTGCATCTCCCTCAGATAAGAGGAGATAAGGAGTCACAGACAGAATTATCGGTGTGCACACGCTGATACCCATTGCCAGAGAGACCCATGGTCTGTGAGGCCAGTAAGGAAAAACCTGTGATGACTGTCAAAGCTCAACAATCTCTTTAATCCTAAAATTCCTGGAGGGAAGGTATAGGCCAGTTGCCCAACCCAAGGCTTGGTAAAGGCATCTGTCCCCTCCACTAATGGATGAGGGTAGCGTGAGAGGAACCGGTTCCCCTTGTAGCAGGCCGATGAGGCAAAACAGATCCAGTTGTGCGAACCTCCACTCGTGGATGATCCCTTGGAACACTTCAGGGTGAAGGGACCATTCGTTGGGATCCTTGAATTGCCCGGATAAATAATCCGCTTCCAAATTCTGATAGGCTGTAAGATATATGGCAGATATATGGCCCTCAAATCTGGGAGATATTGCTGGGCCAAAGTCAGGATTGATTCCACCTCTCCCAGGAGGGACTGGCTGTGCATGTCACCTTGTCGCTGTATATGGGACTGCTGCCATGTGGTCCAGACAGAGTAGGATTGGTAGACCCTATGTGTGGCAGTAAAGTGTTCAATGTCAATGCTGGTAGGAGTTCCAGAATATGGAAACTAGGCCCTGAGTGGGAAATTCCCACCTGCCCTGAATCCTGAGATGCTCGCAGGTGGTGTCCCACCCTGCTGTGCCGGTATCTGTAGCAATAATGATCCATGGCTGCAGCCCTAATAGACTAAGCCATTTAGCAGTTTTTTTTTTTTTTTTTCAATCACCAAAACTCTGGTGCCTCTGGCTAGACAAAACGCTTCCATTGCGTCAGGAAGCCTTGTTGGAAAACTGAGTTTCCAGTGAGCCCAGAGGATCATCGGAATACAAAAGCCATTGTCCCGAGAGGACTCATGCACTGGGATGCTGACATCACTGGTGCAACCAACGCCTGTTGGAACATCTCCCTGACTTTGGGGAGTTTGAGGTGGCAAAGAAACTGAGGCTGCCTGAGTACTAAACTAGGCCCCTAGGTAGAGCAAATTCCGCATAGGCGCCAACTAGTTTTGGCAATGCTTGCCCCTCAACTCAAGACGGTTGGTATGACTGAAGGATCAGGACATGCTGATAGGTATACTGCAGGTCCACTGAAATCCTCCAGTAACCTTGTTGAATGACCTGGATTTATGGCATGGAGAGACTCCATCTTGAGTCTATCCGTATAAATTGATTCAGCCTCTTGAGGTAGTTCTGGAGGCTGCCGATTAAATAACCAATAACGGCCTTGCCATTGGTAATGATTAAGCACAAAATGAATGTGTGAAATGCGAAATGTGACCTCGTGTTGGTGTCATCACTTTGAACAAAAAAAAAAAAGGAATATCGAAATTCCTGGATGCGCAGCCATTTCTTCTCTCACATGGCCTTGCACCACTGAGGGCTGAAACCACCATTCTTCGGTAGTGGTCTTACCGGAACTGGGTCACTTTGAGCCACTTGGCTCCAACTGCCTCCTGGGCAGGCCTGGCGTTAAAAAGGCTTCTGAGTATCTTGGAGAGCCGCATGGGTCTTGGCCTCCTGCGATCTTATGAAGGTTGAATGTGTACCCCTCTAACGCCTTCTGACGCCCTTGGATGGGCGAAAGCCTCCAAAATCACAGTACCTGTTTGGCGCTCCTCTGAATGGTTGCCCCCTCTGGCTCTTCGATCCTGGGGCAGAAGATCTGATTTTCCTCCTATAACCCTGGAGAAGATAGTTTCCAGTATTTTGACAAAACAGCGCCTTCCCCATCAAAAGGCAGCTTACAGCAATTCAGCTTTGAGGATGGGCCAGCCGCCCAGGATTTTGCCCCAGTGCACTTTTGGCTGCGACTGATCAAGCATGGCTCTGGATGACCATCGAATGATGTCTATAGCTGCCTCACCTGTAGAGTCCTCTGAAAGTTATCTCGTCAAGAGCCTTGATGACTCTTCTCTTTGGCAGCTGGGTTTAATCGCATACTCCAAGTTCTGCGCCCACATACTCACATAGCACTTGCTATGGATGTTAAAGCAATGCGTCTCACAAGGATCTCGTGAAAGGAGGAAGAACCTTCCATCGGAAGTGTCACATTCTTGGTCAGTCTGGTGACTGCCGCATCCACCGTTGGAGGGTAGATAAAGGAGTCGCATCCTTCCCCATTAGTGGAAACAACTTCTGCAACCTATTGGTTGAGGAGGATTTTCTCTCTCCCTTTTCTCATTCCTCCTGAAAACAGGCTTCCTATTTCTGTCATAAGAGAAAAAAGGTAGCTTACCTGCTTCTTTAGATTCCTCCTATGGAACCCAAAGGCTTGCTCACACTTGCAGCAGGATCTGCCATTGCCCTAAAAGGCAATCTGTGCTTAGGTCACCTTTCAGAGGTATTTGAATTTGTCACTTAGAGTAGACCAATGTATATGCAATGCGATTTTCAAAGAGCGATTTGTACACAATGTTGCAAATCGCATGGGTGCGGCCCATTCACTTGGTTGCCCTATGTGCGCAAATAGAAGCCCCTGCTCCTATTTGAGGGCGACCAACTTTGCACAATGTTTTGAAAGGTGCGTTCTCCAACGTGACCTATCACAGCAGAATCGCATGGCATTTGGGGTGCCCTGAAGAATAACGGTACCTAATGCATATTGTACAGCGATTGTCACACAATTTTAAATCAGATTGTACGGTGTGTAATAACAGGCTCTCTCCTTCTTTGGAGGAGGTTCCGGATCTACCCATTTCAGTGCAGCTTTACTGCCATAACAAATGAGGATATTAGCATAAAACAAAGCCTCAACCTTCAGGATCTTCTGTTGAGGAGGATGAAATATCATCTCCGTCTGCCTGAAAGGTTGGCTATAATACTGGGTTTGGGGAACTAGCCTGCTTAATCTGCTGGGCTGGAGTCACCCCCGAAGTGCCTGGTACCCCTCCAGTTAGAGAGGGTTGAATGGCTTGGTTTAGACCTGGTGTAGTGCCCATACTGTCCATCCCCTTCTGTCCTTGACTGCCAGAGATGACTGGAAAATTCAGCCAGGGGGTTGGGGACTATTTTGCTGAGCAAGGTGACACCTGCTGACTCCCAAACTCCTCTCTGGCAAGCTGCCTGAAGCAGTCGCTGCAAAGTAGCTTTCCAGGCAGAGGGTCATCTCCACATGACCAACATTCGCCTTTCGGGCGCTGAGCCCTCAGAGGAGAAGCTGTGTGCGTTCTCTTAAGCGTACATTTGCACCCTTTGTACTGGGGTCTGCCAGGACTGGAGGAGACACCTTCCGCCCTGAAAAATCCTGATGATCCAGAGAGGGCCTCTGAACCTCCTAGAGCGGGTGTGAGCGGCCAGGGTTGCAACAGATAAGAAGGCACGCTCGTCAGGGCTCAATGCACTCTTTTCTTCCGCGTCTTCTTACTTACCAAAAGTTGGCCCTCTACCTGATAGTGGGGGTGGTCTTTGTTATGTGGCAGTAGGCTCATGCTGATGGGAGTTACTGAAAGGTGCATGGGGGACTGCATGACCACAGAAATAAGGGAAGTGAAAGAGAAAAATATATACATATATCTCAGCATTTTTTTTTTTACAAATAGTAAAAATAATCTGGCAGAACCCCCATCCCCCTAGTAAAACATTGCTCCTTACTCCTCTTTCCCCCATATATCCCCATTACTAGGATAGATAAGACTTACCTCAGAAGGAGATGCTTAAAAAGCAAAGGCATTCATTAGCTGTTTAACTGCTCCCTGCAATTGGATCACCTGAGACTCAGTCCTCTATCACCTCTACTCTAATACAATTAGGAAGGCCAACACCCATCCACACAAAAGGACACCTTAAGCTGGCTACACACCATACAATCTTCTGCAGATTTTTACCCTTCAGATTTATCAAAACCACACAACATGAGGCCAAACCCTAAAGCCTCAACCTGTATGCAATCAGGCAGGCACCACATGGTCCTGGCAATTCTAAAGGAAATCAGACAAAAAAAGTTGCAGTGTGTATGAGGCCTTTAAAGACATGAGAACAAGAAAGAAACTGACAGACCTGGAAAAGGGCTTCCATAGGAAAGAAGGCATCATGCAGTCCCAGCTTGCTCAAATCAGACTCCATCGCCGGCAATGCCAAAGGAGGACTGTCGTCTCTAATTAGAGAACACCTCAACCCCAGAAGACCACCAGAAGGGGTTCCCCACCTTGTTGGTGCATTTAGCATGCCTAAGATGTGGGACCTCGAACTGGGAGAGGCTGAACCCAGCCGGAACTTCGACTTAGTCGGCAGGTAAGGGATTATCCTGAATGAAACGGTCTGTAGGTAGATCTTTAAGGACAAAAAAGGAGAATGGGGGAGGTAGCTCTCAGTCAGAGTTTTATAGAGAGTTATCACGTGTCCTGTGGGTGGATATAGGGGCGGGGTTATATCATAGGTATGCTGCCATGTCTGGCATCAGGAAAGTGTTGTTCCTATAATCAATTAAATAAAGCATAAATGCATCCGCAAATTGTACCCAAATTAATGGATATAATAAAGTGCTGGTGCTCAAATAGTGTAAATCCTATAGTTAGTTAAATAAATCGCAAATGCATCCACAAATAGAAAAATAAGTCAAAAAGTCAAATTTCCAAAGAATATAATCTGACTTCATGCAAAGAAAGTGCTGCATGCTCCGTGCAGAGAAAACTGTATTGTAAGCCTTCAGTGAATCGCTCAGTGCTCTCTCCCAATGGTCCCGCACTCACCGGATCCAATTCCCCCTACAGGAGTGACAGGCATTCACAATGAGTAATCCGTGCTGTGTTTTGCCAAACTTCCAGTGTATAATCCTCTCAGCCGCTCAAGAGAAGAGATAAATAAAGCGCCCAATAGTGTCATACCGTCTTTGCAGATAACCACGATTTATTAAACAAAAAAGGTACTCACATTTACAAACATAGGTTAAAAGCCTTGTACTGAAGTGCTGTGACCAAGAGATGAGATCGCTCTACCGGTTTCGTCTCACTGACGTCATCTGAGGCGCTCCAGCACTTTCTTTGCATGAAGTCAGATTATATTCTTTGGAAATTGGACTTTTTGACTTATTTTGCTATTTGTGGATGCATTTGCGCTTTATTTAACTAACTACAGGATTTACACTATTTGAGCACCAGCACTTTATTATATCCATTAATTTGGGTACAATTTGCGGATGTATTTATGCTTTATTTAATTGATTATAGGAACAACACTATTTGAGTATTAGCACTTTATTATATCCATTTTATTTGGATATTAAAATTTTACTTTACTTATTTTTTCTTACACTTGAGGAGGTGCCATCACCTGCTTTTCCAATTTCACTTACACTTACTCCACCTAGGTGGAGCACACATGCAGGGGCAGCCACCAACGTAAACATCACATCATCTTATTTTTATTTTATTTCTATTCATATTTAATTATCCGTAGCACGGGTTCATATATATTTTTCCAGTTGATATGTTGTGTTTTGTCCTGTGTCAGAATCCCTATCAGAGCCTCCTTTACATTGACGTTCACATCAGACTTCCTACTACATCAGAATCTCCACTGGCACCCCTTTACATCACAGTCCCCATCAGAGACCTTCCCTACATCAGAGACCCCAACAAATCCCCCCCCCCTAAAACATAGCTTCCCTCTACTGAGTGGCAGCAGGGTTGAAGCCAGAACTTGGAAGACTAAGCAGGTCTTTTACACACCACGACCACATACTGCTTCTCCCAGATACTAAACACTTTTCTCTCCTCTCCCAAAACAAATACACTTCCTGTAACCTCACCAAAACGTATTATTATTTTTTTTTCCTACTTGTATAGCTTTTTTGTATGTGTCACATCTGTTCATGTGCCACACCGTGTGTAAACAATGCAGATATGCTGCATAATTCTGCACAGATTTGTAATAAAGGTGCAATGAAGTGACAAATTGTGATAAAAAGTTCTATTATCATATTTTAGATCAACAGTCCGTTTGGAAATAAAGACCATCTTTCAAAAACAAAGTGACTTTGTTCTTGTTGTTACAATTCAACTTATCATGGAATAATTGGAGACTAGCAAAGTCACCCTCCCAGACCATAAATAGGTCATCTATAAATCTCCTGTAACAAGTCAATTGGCTAGGAAGATTTTGGGGAGATGTGGTGTCAATAAGACCCCACATCTCTCCTCCAGGCTGCAAAGCCTGAAAAACAAAAACAAAAAAAAACTCTGCTTTCCAGCCGAGTACACAACAGTATTTACAACTGCCAGGCCGGACGTGACTTCATAATGTTGCGCCCAGGCCTCCAAGAGTCATAGAGACTACCAGGGATCATCTGGTCACAGGAATTCTCTATAGTGAACTTCCACCAGTGACAGATTCCTTCTCCGACTTGCCAATTGCACCAGCGAGCCGGTAGAAGCACCAGAGGACAGTGGGAGGGGGGACATTCACTCCCAACAGCTGCTATGATTTTTCTTACGGTGCAGGGAATCACTGGCTGAAAAGATCAATACTGGGATGATGCCTGTATGTGCAGGCATCATCCCGATATAACCACCGAAACGGGAGGACATCCATGTACGCCCTCCCGGCGGGAAGTGGTTAAATAAATATGCATTTTACATATATTTTCATTTCCAAGGTGTGTTTGAACATAAATTATTTAAATTCCCATTTTCTACATTTTCTTTTCTTTTGATACTGCAGACTAACCAAATCTATTTAAAATAATGAAAGTTTGCGCTAGGGACACTATACTCTTATGCAAAGTATAAACCAAATGGAAAACTTAAAGTGCAGTGCTATAAGAAGTGAATAAAAAATAATAATAAATGCATCCTCATTAAAAATCTTTCTAAATTATCCAATCATATATAAATTGTAAACGTGCAAACGTGCAAATAAATAAGCTATCAACTGTAATTCATATACATTAGCAATTCATATAGCAGTCACCCAATAAGCAACAACTAGAGTTGAGCGAACACCTGGATGTTCTGGTTCGGCGGGTTCGGCTGAACTTCGGAAAAAAGTCCGGGTTCGGGACCCGACCTTGACCCGAACCCGAACCCCATTGAAGTCAATAGGGACCCAAATTTTTGACTACTAAAATGTCTCTAAAAAACTAAGGGAAAGGGCTAGAGGGCAGCAAATGGCAGCACAATGTTGGTAAGAGCATGGCAAGTACTCTGCAATCAAATGTAGATAGGGAAATAACTTAAAATAACATAAAATACATAAAAAAAAATCTTGACAAGCAGGAACCTTCCCCAATGATGGGACACAATTCCTCCCACTGATACCAATGATGGGGCACTATTTCTCCCACTGACACAAATGACGGGGCACTATTTCTCCCAATGATACCAATGATGGGGCACTATTCCTCCCAATGATACCAATGATGGGGCACTATTCCTCCCAATGATACCAATGATGGGAGACTTTTCCTCCCACTGATACCAATGATGCGGCACTATTTCTCTCACTGACACTAATGATGGGACACTATTCCTGCCAATGATACCAATGATGGGACACTATTCCTCCCACTGATACCAATGATGGGGCACTATTTCTCCCACTGACACAAATAATGGGACAATATTCCTGCCAATGATACCAATGATGGGACAGTATTCTGGTGCAATTAGATTTGTGAAGTAGGACTGACTCCTAACTAATTCTTTCCCTTTAAGCACAATCAGGAACCTTTCCCTACAGTAGCTAATGCAGAGTATGTTACAGGAACATATGCAGTGCTGGTGCAATATGCAGAGTATCTGACAGGAACATATCCAGTGCTGGTGCAATATGCAGAGTATCTGACAGGAACATATGCAGTGCTGCTGCTATTAGATTTGTGAAGTAGGACTGACTCCTAACTAATTCTCTCCCTATAAGCACAATCAGGAACCTTTCCCTAATGTAGCTATTGCTATGTAGATCGATCGCTGAGTTTTGTAATTCAATTTCTAAAGCAGGAAAATCCTATCTAAATCTGTCCCTGAGAGCAGCTGCAGCCTTTCCCTACCCTAGCTAAAGCAGAGTGACGAGCTGTGCTGTGTGCCTCTAGCTTATATAGAGGCTGGGTCACATGCTCGGTCACATGCTGCACTGGCCAATCACAGCCATGCCATTAGTAGGCATGGCTGTGATGGCTTCTAGGTCACACAAGTAAAAGAAATGCTGATTGGCTGCCCTGCAGTGCGCCGTTACATAGCCTAACATCGAACCCGAACCTGAACTTTCAGAAAATTGTTCGGGTTCGGGTCTGGGTCAAAAAAAACTAAAGTTCGGTACGAACCCAAACTTTACAGTTTTGGGTTCACTCAACCCTAGTAACAACCAATGTGCAAATACACAAATATACAAAAACCTGTACAACATACAGATTATTAAAAACATCAACCACATGCAAAAAATGCAAAAACATTATGCAAATAAAGTGCAAAATATATTGGCATGCCATTAATATTCGCGTGCAAATCATAAGTAGAATCAAAGTCCACACTAGGGGTAAGCAGAACTAATCTCACCCCCAAATAACAACATATAATGTTGGAACAGTCCTAGTATGATAATGGAAGACTGGGATAGGTCTATTCACATGTATGAATCCCAGTGATAAGAAATCCAGCTCCAGAGCTTCATGTGTCATACATCACCCATGTTGTGCAAGCAAGGCTTGCCAAATTTATATGACCCCCAATGTAGAGTGGTTAAAGATCACTTTTTGTATTTCAAAAGGACTTCTGCTCCCTTATTAGCACCTCAGAAGGTGTATAACCTCTGCAGCCTGTCCCTGGATCAGTAGATGGTCATTCTACACCTCTGCAACAGGACTGAGAACTCATGCCACAGTAAGGGATACAAAATCACAGCTCCCACAGTGTGAATCCACATAAAAATTGGCTTTATTACGTGTGCAGAGCATACAGCATGTGTAACATCAGAGAACTCCACTATGCCAGATGGGCATGGCTTGGCATGCATTTGTGGTAGTGTGTGTTTTGCGATTCTGCCCTGAGCGTGTTGTTACATATGATGTCACCAGGGGCACGTGGATATATTTTGCACTTCATTTGCATATTTGCACACTATTTTTGCATTTTTTGCATCTATTTACATATATTTAGGCAAAACCAGTGGTCAACCAGTTGGCATGTTCTGAAAATCAATTTGCTCATCTCTACCCAAAACAGTAAGCTCCCAACTTGGGACATTTATCTAGATATGAATAAATTGAGAGCAGGCATGCCTTTAGGTTGCCTGCTCCTCCTTAAGACCCCTTTCACATTGAGGAGTTTCTCAGGCGGTAGAAAAACTCCTGCCCCAGCAACCTCAATGTGAAAGCCCAAAGGCTTTCACACTGAGGCGATGCGCTGGCGGGAGATAAAAAAATCTCCTGTCAGCAGCATCTTTGGAGCGGTGAGAGGAGCGGCATTTATACTGCTCCTTCACCGCACCTTCCCATTTAAAACAATGGGAGACCGCGGCAATACCGCCTGCAATGCGCCTCTATAGAGGCACATTTTGGACGGTATTAACCCTTTAATCTAACAGGGGTTAATACCTCACCGCTAGCGGTCGCAACTCGCGGCAATTCCGGCGGTATAGCGCCAGCGCACCTCCACTGCCCTTAGGGGCCTAAAGCAGCAGCACACCAGAACGCCGGACTCATCCAAGGGAGTTAAAAAGCTCTAGGGGTTATCTGTATCAAATCCAACAAAGCAAAGATGGCAACCTCTCAGATCAATTTTATAACTAGCAAAAGGATTATTTTCTGTCATCTGAACAGTGCAGCCCTAGACAAATGCCTAGTTTGCACATATGGATAATAATATTTCCCAACAGCTGTTCCTAGTGTATCCTACTGTGCATTGTCATTATAGAAAATCAAGGTATGAAAAATGAGTACTAAAATTCCTTCTCTTTGCTTAGTAAAGTTCTCTGATACTACTGTTACCTAATGAACAATTTATTTTCACACGCTACCAGTGACCTTGAGAAAATTCCAAATGGCAGAAGCATTACCCAGCCCCAATTGATTTATCCAGGAGCTCTGGAGATGAGTGATAATAAATGATTGATAGAACATACCTTGTATTGTAAATTCCAGTTATTGAACTATTTTCATTTCAGATATTTTTCTATTCCTTTGCCATTTCATAGCTGCATTTGGTGTAGTAATTGGTATTCAAGTGACATGCACAGTATTTACCAATACATCAAAACAATCTGCTTTTATCTGGAATATCTACATCTGTCCAAAATAAATTAAAACCACGGTAGGGGTCATTAATAAATATGACCTACACCACATTGAATGTATGATTGTAGTTATGTCATCACCATTCGGCTTTTCTGGACTTTATTAATAAATGTGCAGATGCTTTTGTGAATTAAGATAGTAATCTATATGCAGTTTACAGTTTTTTGCCCCTTTCTTTGAGAGGATAGATTTTTTTTGTAGAGAGTGCATATTCTATGCTCATATCGAATATACAATATGGGCATACTAATCCTGCACACAAAAAAAGTGGGTCTTGTCAGTGCTGGGACAAGGTCATCTAGTGCCAGGGGCGACCATGCCAAAATGCCCCCCCCCCCCCCCCCGCCACAAGATGTATGAGCATTATGTGTCAGCAAACATCTTCCCCTCCAAGGAAAATCTAACACAGACCTTCATGCTTATGCTCTAAGCATAAATTGCCCCTCCTCCCAATACAACTCCCTGCTGAAATAATGCCTCTCAGCACAAATCTTTGCCCCACCCCCCCACTAGGGGTGTTAAAAATAATTGTCTAATCGATGCATCGTGATGCAGCCTTGAATGATTCTGCATCGATGCAGAGAACGGCTGCATCGCAGATGCATGAATGACTTTGTTGACATCAGCTGCACGGCAGTTCAAATCCAAGCTATGTCACAGCAAGTGGACCCCATTCCTCACTGAGATCCCAATGCAGTCATAGGCTGCATTGATAGGCACTGATAATTTGCATTGAGGGGTTAGGTGGGGCACTTGGTGACGAATAACTCTTAAAGCCTGGCTAGTAGCTCAGGACTTGAAATTTTGAGACCTGTATATTAGACACGTGCATTAGTTTTCGTCTGAATGCATTTTCGGTCGAATTTCGGGTATTTTCGTTATCGTTGCTACAACAGTTCGATATAGATAGAAGATTCGACATGACGCTGACAATAGCAATCTGTGTCGATCGAACCTGTGGTTGAATGTGCCTAACCTTAACTCTATTAGTCCAAGATTATTCTACATAGACAGGAAAGATTTGACATAGAGAGAAAAGATTCGACATTATAGAGACAGTGTTGGGGTAGACCATTCGACATTAACGACGAAGATTTGACAAAGCAGCAAAAAACATACCAACGTCAAATCTGTCATTGAAGGCTTATGGTGTCTGTCGAAAGTTCCAAGAGGATTCGACAAGCAGCTAAACTGTACGACACCCCAATCTTACATTTCTGGTCAAATGCTCAGCCCAGAATTCGAATGTTGTTTGAATAGTAATAATAATTTATAAATATAATTATTACTAGTGTCATACAACATTAGAATTCTTCTATAGCTTGTAGGCGGAACATTCGACCGGAAATGTATGATTTGCGGCGTCGTACAGTTTAGCTGCTCTGTTGAATCTTTTTAGAACATTCGACAGACACCATAAGCCTTCAATGACAGATTCGACCTTAATTAATTCAGATTTTTTGTGCACATGTCTACTGTATATACCATGTATACCCCAATACTGAGCACTGTGTATTCCATGTATACCCCAATACTGCACTTAAAGTGACCTTGAGCAGCCTTGTAGTACTTAGAAAATATTTTTTTCTGATAATGTAGTATCACTATGGTCTTACTGATGTTTGTTATTGATGTTCTTGTTTGGAATATTAGATGGACACTTTTTTTATTTGAATAAAAGCACTGTAAATTAAAAATATTATTTTAAGTTTCTCACCTATTGTCATGTCACACCAAGCCAGTAACTAATGAAATAAAACTTCTATATGTCTGTAGAGGTTTCTCAGGTGTAACCACTAGTTCACTTTCAGATTCACAGAAAGTTAGGGTTAATTCATCACAACCTCTGAAAGTAACATACAACATAAACTAGGAACTACCTTATTGTGGCATAAGCGTAGCTCAGTATTAGTAAGCAGGTATCGTATAAGCAGAAAGCAAGCAGCTATGCATAAGACTTCACAATTGGAGGCGTAAATATGGTTAATCAGCAAAAGAACAAAATCGTTAATGTTAGTTCACATCAACATAGAAAGGAAACAAGGTGTCCCAGCCTTCACAGAAATATTAAGGTATAAGCAGCAGAGCTTCACATAGAACTAGTGATCTTCCACACAGAAATACTTGCGATTCAGCAGGCTTCAGGAGTGAGTCCAGAGAAAGCAGTGGTGCTGTTTCATGCAGGTGAATTGGTGCTGGAGTTGAGGATTCAATGAAAGCAGAGCAGGATGCCAAGATTCGTTGCTGACTCTGGCTGTCAGTTTACCAAGGTGAGGTTATGAAGCTTCAGTAGGACCCTCTGGCTGCGTGATCTCCTGTTACATGACGGCGGGTGTCTAACAGAATATCAGAACACCCTGCCGTCATTCCTAGAAGTTTAAATACCCGCAATTCGCGGGGAAGTGAAGGTGTGCTCTAGACGCACTTCCGCGTTCCATGCTGGAACGCACGGCCCGCGCACCGGAAGTGACGCAGAGAAGTGGAATCACGGAGCGCAGCTGTCTGGTATAACGGCAGCTGCGCTACAGAATCAGAACTAAGGAATTTTATTACACCTATGTAAACAATATGTAACGCTCACCCCTGAAGGAGCCGCTGGTTAGATTTGGGTTTGGCGTATTTAAGTTACCTCTGTGATGGTGTCTAGGGGTGATGATGGTAATGAGAGCAGTAATAGAATGTCCCGACCGTTGGTTGATGTTTTCAATGCTTTATTTAACAGTCAACTCGAGGTAGATAGAGTAGATTGGTGAAAAAAAGAATAACCTTGCAGATACAGACTGTGGATAATAGAAGCAATCGTGCCTCCAACGAATGTGTTTGTCTTGTCGCCACTCCAGCCAGAGTAGGTACAGCGCCCCTGGACAGGTCCCTCACAGAGGCCTGGCAGCCAAAAAGTCACTGAGAATGCTGAGAAGGAACAAGTCTCTGCCACCGACTTGGCTCTAATAGAATTTGGTTTAGTAAAGGGTCTCTGCCACAGGCCTAGTACTCAGGAACATGAACGTAGAGCGAATCCTCTCAGTTAGTAATTTTGGGGCCACCGACTAACAGTTTGCAGCAGACAACCTGTCAGTGTTCGGTACCCAGATCCCCGATGGTTCGTCTAAGCCCTATTGGTTCACCTGCCTCCGGGCTCACCTCAGACCGACTCCCCACCGAACAGCACACCCAGCTTGGGATCTTTTCAGAGTGGAACCCTGTAAGTCACTGGGGTCCCATTGTAGTTTCAGTTGCTCTGAGCCATGAGGGCCCAGAGCCAGGAACTCCGCGTTGCATGGGCCCCGGCCAGGTAGGCCATAGTGGTGGGGCCCGCGATGTGCGCACACCCTGAAGGTGGGTGCCGTACTTGGAACCAGGAAAGACCCCGGAAAATGGAGTCTGCCACAGATATACCCTCCCCAAGTATGCCCCGCAAGGGAAACACTCATCCAATTGGCTGCTGGGGAAAATCGGCTCTGCGCCACCTGCTGCCCAGAAATGAGACCACATCTCTGGACCACAGAATGGCCCACAGGACAATTCAGGGCTGACAGCAGCCCAAATTTACCACAAATCAACCTGGGTGAGAGCAAGCAAGTCTCTCACCCCACTAAATTTACAATAGTGTCCCTTCTGAAAGTAAGGGGGCGCTACAAATACAATATTTGTATGATGGTTTTTTTTGTAATGATAAATGTGTACACATGATGAGAATGCTTGGTTGACTTGTCATTCATGTTGAATAAAGTACTTGAATTGACAGTTCAGTGCACCAAACGTTTGCATTATTCCACATATGTAAGTGCTTTACGTTTAATGTTGCAAAGACGCCAGTGCAATCCCATAAAAAACATTACTATTTAATTAGAAACTATCAGAGCGGAACACCTCCCAGTTATCAGAATTTGTTGCATGTAATTATACATCCTCCTGTTCTAAAATGTTGGGGGATTCTAATATTATCTTTCACCACACTACTTCCATTCTGTAGAGATAACTACTGTATATGACTCACAGATCCTTTACAGGTATATGTATTACATATCATTGTTATGTTAGTTCTGAACTTCTGAAAAAAATAAAATCTGATTGACAGTTATGAGTTATTGTACATTGCATATTGTTACTCTTGTTCGCACTAATTTAGAGAAAGAACATAGGAAATACGGATAGTGTTTCTAGGGTCTTAACAGACCTGGGGCACCCTTGGGCACCCAGACTAAAGTTTTGCAGAAATGTGGGTTGTATAGTATAGGAGGGCGCTTAATGCGCTTAATATATTACAATGTAATATAATAGACACTATAATTAAATAGCATGAATAATAAAGTGCAAACGTGCTTAATATTTCATAATCAACACTAATAAGGTATTTAAAAAATACAAAGAAACAAAGTGCAAAGGATTATGAAACATATGACACCCGGAGGATAAGGGTAAGTATCTTACTTACCAAATCACCATGACCCCTTTAATGTAAAAGACAGGCCGGGTGGAGCTTTGACTGGTTTAGGTTCTGTGGTCTGTGCTGGTTTACACCAATGGGATAAGTCTGGGAATCGCTCCACTTCAAAATTACCGTTTTTATTAAAAATAAAAAAATAAAAACAGCAAGCCAAATGGCCTCTTACTTTAAAAGGTGCCTGGCCTCGGCACTAAAGGTAAAGCGCATATAATGCCAGCCAGGTAGATTAAGAAACAACCGAGCCATTTGCATTGTATTTGATCGGCGTGCATACAAACCGCCTGGGGATGCAGAAACCAGTGACCAGGATGCACCTCGACGTATGTTTCGTCGTAATGACATTGTCAGGAAGCGCGACACTTTCTGACAACGTAATAAGTGGAGTGATTCCCAGGCTTATCCCATTGGTGTATACCAACCCAGACCACAGTATCTAAACCAGTCAAATCTCCACCTAAACTATTTTTTTTAATGAATCCTTTCCCTACCGAGTCATTGTAAAATGATGTCGGCGGGAACCCTCCCTCCCTTCAGGTGGACGTCATATGACGTCCTTGCCTACCCGGGTGGCTAGGGGACATGCGCGCACCCCTGCCGGCCGCGCGCACGCGCCCCCGCCGCATTGCTCGGGACCTGGTGCGCGTGCCCAGCGGCCGCGATGTCCGCCGGGCACCCGCGATTGCCCGCAATCACGGCAGGACCATGGATCTGTGTGTGTAAACACACAGATCCATGTCCTGTCAGCGGTGAGGAGACCAATGTGTGTTCCCAGTACAGAGGAACACACATCGGTCTCCTCCCCTTGTGAGTCCCCTCCCCCTACAGTTAAAACACACTTTAGGGAACATATTAACCCCTTCAGCGCCCCCTAGTGTTAACCCCTTTCCTGCCAGTCACATTTACCAGTCACATTTACACAGTAATCAGTGCAGTTTTATAGCACTAATCGCTGTATAAATGTGAATGGTCCCAAAAATGTGTCAAAAGTGTCCGATATGTCCGCCGCAATGTCATGGTCACAATAAAAATTGCAGATCGCCGCCATTACTAGTAAAAAAATAAAAATGCCATAATTCTATTTCCTATTTTGTAGATGCTAGAACTTTTGCGCAAACCGATCAAATACACTTATTGCGAGAAGAATACGTATCGGCCTTTTTTTTTTTTATTATGATATTTATTAAATCAAAAAGTAAAAGATATTGTGTTTTTTTCAAAATTGTCGCTCTTCTTTTGTTTATATCGCAAAAAATTAAAACCGCAGAGGTGATCAAATACCACCAAATGAAAGCTCTATTTGTGGGAAAAAAAGAGCGTCAATTTTGTTTGGGAGACACGTCCTATGTATTGTCATTCAAAGTGCGACAGCGCTGAAAACTAAAAAAATGGTCTGGGCAGGAAGGGGATGCCCTGTATTGAAGTGGTTAAAGGGGTCATGGTGATTTGGTAAGTAGGCAACTTACCCTTATCCACTGGGTGTCATCTTATCCACCAGGTGTCATCTAAAATCGATAAAGCTGGGATGGGATCGGGGTGGTGGATGGAGCCGGGATCGGGGGGGACTGGATGGAGCTGGGATAGGATCGGGGTGGGGGGGGGGGCTGGATGGAGCTGGGATGGGATTGGGGATAATGGATGGAGCTGGGATGGGATTGGGGGGAATGGATGGAGTTGGGGTGGGATCTTTAATTGGTAGGGGGTTAAAGGATATGTGCTATGGGGTGCTTTGACAGGGGAGAGGAATTGTGCTGGGGGGTTAAACTTCAAATATGCTCCCTCCTTCTAGCTCAAGTCCTCTCCAACCCAAAAACAAAGTACACCCTAGCACATATCTTAGCACATAACCCCCCCTGGCAGCACAAATGTTACCATCCCAGGCTCACCAGAAACCAGACTCCTGTTATTACAGACCTCACATGGCCGGTGTAAGTGAATATCAGAGTCAAGGAGAAGGTGGCTATAGTCTGGTTCCTGCAGGCTGCAGCTGAAGAGGGATTTGATTGTGGGAGGGACAATCGGTCTGTCAGTGTCTCTGTTCTGCCTCACTCCCTCCTCCTCCACCCTCCCCACACAACGCATGGTGTTGAGGGGATAGCAGAGATCCCTGAAGAGAAAGAGGGATACACAGCGTTCAGTGTCAGCCCGGCCTGGGTATCCCCCCATAGACGCTACTGCTTTTGCGAACAGGAAGTGGCTCCTAGGACTCCCTACCCAATTGGGTCTCATGACCAGTTTCCTGATTGGCCCGTAGAAGAAAAATATATATAACATAATACCAGTAACAAAGATTGACACGCATGGAAAGATAAACATTTGGTAAGTGATTGCTGAAAAATGTGGCCAAACCAACACTGCTTGCTTGCCTTGCGACGATTTCCTTAATGCCTCTATGGTGGCCATTGGCTGACCTCACTTGGCCTCATGGACAAATGCTGGTTTGGTCACATTCCTGGGGGCCACAAAGAAAATCCCTTAATTTGCAGGGATTTCGTCTCACTTCCTGTTTTGGGTATGGAATAATAATTGAGGGTAAATCTTCCAAATGGGACAAAGAGTGCAAAATATAAAAAAAACATTTTTACAAGGGTCATAGCTCTCCATTACTCAATTCAAAATGAAAGAAAAATCATTTGCCTGTAGTTAGATTTTAATAAATTTTATCACACCACCAAAAAATATTGTAGCCACTCATCATGTGCATGTTAAAAACCCTAAAAACCTAGGTGACAAATCAATGTCATGCTAATTTGTTCCATTGCTAACCTAATGTGATCTTATCCTAATGTTATGCTGGCAATTTACGCAAACTAATATGTTTCCTGAATTTAGTTTTGAAAGAAAAGTAAAGCTCTTGTAAGGTAAAACCTATGCATTCTCTATGAGCTGTTCTATTATGTTAAAGTAGTTCTAAGGGCTGAAGGTTTTTTTACTTCCATGCATTCTGTACATGAAGGTAAAAAACCTTCAGTATGCAGCTGCCCCCACAGCCCCCCTAATACTTACCCACGCTTTATCATGATCCAGTGATATGCATGAGGGGGTTGCTCTCCCGGGCTTCTGCTCAGCTCAATCACAGCCAGTGAGAAGGGGGCATTCTGTGGCTCGGAAGGGAGCACACACAAGTGCCCCCATAGTAAGTGGCTTGCTATGGGATCACACAGAGAAGAGGAGGAGCCAGGAGTGTTGGCGGGGGACCCAACAAGAGGAGGATATGGGCTGCTCTGTGCAAAACCACTGCACAGAGCTGGTGTGTATGACCATTGTTATTGTTATTTTTAGAAAAATGAGACAATCTGAATTTAGAAAGTTACCCCTAATATCACTTTAATGATCAGACTTTGACAGTTATTTTTAGGGGTAAATATCTGAGGGTGGGTACATTACCTAAATGTTGTGTGGGAAAAAATACAACTATTTCTTTTAAAAATTACCTAGGAAATAGAAATATATATGTGTCCAAATCTGCTAACAAATTAAAGCCCTATCTGTCTTGAAAAAAATCGAATATGTTATGGTAGATTACAGTATAAATGCTCAGAGATATAAGGTGCGGAACTAGGACATCTCTGAGGAATGTGAAGAATAGATTCTGGGACTCTTATGCCGCGTACACACGACCATTTTTAATGTTAAGCCGGCCTTGCCTACACACGATCATGAAAAAAATGCTCTAGCAAAGCGCGGTGACGGTGGAGCTGCTTTTGCTGATTTTGTGTTAGTAAAAGTTTGTTGAGAGACGATTCGCGCTTTTCAGTCTGTGTCAGGATGATTGAAGTGCATTATTTCTATTATTATATTGTAAAATAAAATGAAATCATTCAACTCAGTGGGAGCCCCGAGCGTTTTCGCCTGCCACCAGATGCTATCAGGTGCCCCCAGCCGAGTCCGTCCTTACATCAGGTGCCCCCAGCAGAGTCCGTCCTTACATAAGGTGTCCCCAGCGGAGTCCCTCTTTACATCAGGTGCCCACAGCGGAGTCCCTTCTTACATGCAGCCCTGTGTCACATCAAATGTAGTCTGTGTCACATCAATTGCAGCCTTTGCCCCATCAATTGCAGCCTTTGCCCCATCAATTGCAGCCTCTGCCCCATCAATTGCAGCCTCTGCCCCATCAATTGCAGCCTCTGCTGCAGCGACTGTGTCACGTACCTGGGTGAAGTCTGAAATGACAAGGTCAGCCTCTCTTGAATCTCCGGCCCTGGTCCCACTGAGATTGGAGACAGGGGAAACCAAGGGCCAGGGGAGACACGAGTGCCTGCAGATGTAACTCTGGAAGCCTCCAGCAGGTGATGCAAATCTTGAAAGGCAGGAAGTCGCAGCAAGTTGCAGGGATGAAGTCGCAGCAGGTTGCAGGGACAAAGTTGCAGCAAGTTGCAGGGACGAAGTTGCAGCAGGTTGCAGGGACAAGGTCGCAGGTACCCGGGAAGTAGAGCGGAGCAAAACAGGAGACAGGAGAGTGGTCACATGGGAATCTGGGTTCAGCAACGAGCAGGCAGCAAGGCACAAAGTCATCAGGCAGAAAACAGGGTCACGTGGGAAGCCGTGATCAGGAACCAAGAGTCAGAGGTGAAGCAAGTCCAATAGCAAGGTCAAGGAAGCCGAGGTTCAGTAACTGGGATCAGGAGCACAGGAACAGGCACAGGATACAGGGACCGGAACCGCTGAGATCCGTCAGCACTAGGCTGGGTCAGTGCACCCTTTAAATAAGCTGTCTATCGCCAAGGGACACGTGGGCGCGTGCACGCGCCCCTGCGAATTTACACGCGTGCTCCAGCGAATTCGCAGGGACAACTCTAATAGATCTCTAACGCCGCGTACACACGAGGAGACATATCCGATGAAAACGGTCCGACAGACCGATTTCATCGGATATGTCTCCTGGAGATTTTGGTCTGATGTGTGTACACACGATCAAACCAAAATCCCTGCGGACAGACAGCGCGGTGACGTTGATGCCACCACGTCACCAAACCAGGAAGTAAAATACTTCCAAGCATGCGTCGAATCCATTCGGCGCATGTGGGAGATTTCGGTCCGCTGGTTAGGCATACTAACCAGCGGACATATCCGACAGACGGGTTTCCAGCAGACAGATTTTAAAGCATGCTTTAAAACTTTTGTCTGTTGGAAACCTGTCTGCTAGCCCGTAAACACGATCGAATCTGTCCGCTGAAACTGGTCTGTGGACCAGTTTCAGCAGATATAATCGATCGTGTGTACGTGGCCTTACAGACTGACCCATCAATTGCAGCCTTTGCCCCATCAATTGCAGCCTCTGCCCCATCAATTGCAGCCTCTGCCCCATCAATTGCAGCCTCTGCCCCATCAATTGCAGCCTCTGCTGCAGCACCTATCCCATCAATTGCGGTGCTGCCGAGGGGGGGGGGGTTAAGGCTGCTGCTGAAATTCCCAGAAAATCACATTCAGTTTAAAAAAATAGGGGGGGGGGGTAGGGGGGAGGGCGCCGAGAGATATATGACGCATCGGGACAGCAGCACTTATCATTCTTGTGGTGTCACTCTCCTTCTTCTAATGGCAGCGGCCATGGAGGAGTCTGCTCCTCATACCTCTGGTTTTCTCTCTCTCGTGGGAGCAATGAGAGAGAGAAAACAGGATCTGACATCATGGCCCCAGATGTCAATCAAACTGCCCGGCTGTAGTAATAGATACTATGAGAGCCGGGCAAAAGCTGTGGCTCGTTAGTAAGCGCCACAAGGCGGGACAAAAGCCTGCAAATGAAGCGCCGCGTCTGCAATCTTGTTGTTGCATTGACATGGCGCTTCCCATAATGCACATGGCTGGCGCCACTTGCATTTAAAAAAAAATGTTTCCTGAGGCCTTGTACACACGAGGGAATAAATCTGCTGAAACTGGTCCGACGGACCATTTCAGCCGAAAAATCCGCTCGTCTGTATGGGCAAACGGACCGTTTTGGCCGGATTTCTCCTGCGGACAAATTCCAAAGCATGCTTTGAAATATTTCCGCCGGACACATGTCCGTCGGATATGTCCGCTCGTGAGTACACAAAAGCATCGGACCAAAAACCCGCGCATGCTCAGTCAAAACGATGGGACGGGAGCACTCGTTCAGGTAAAACTCGCGTTTGTTTGGGACCTGGCACATTCGTCACCTTAACTCTCTATATAGTGTCCCGCTTCGAGCGTATTTTTGTTCTTTGTTCTCTTGCTAGAAGCAAGCCGTTCTCTTGCTGATGCAATTTTGTCCCGATGTCACATACTGAAAGTTTGCATTTTCGTTAGTGTTTATTCTATTTCTCACTGTTTGCTAGCCAGATGTTCCCACATTTGTTTCGGTTCTCCACATTTTTATTATGTCTATTTTGACTTAATGTTGAGGGTATCATATTTATTTTTGTGTTGAGTTATTTTACGGTTTAGGAATCTTTCCAAATTATGTTATTTTTGTTGTTTCCTCATGTTTTTTTTCTGTTTAAATTCCCTTTTTTTTCCCCAACTTATGTAATTTTGTTGTTTCATCCTTAATTTTTTTCCTTTTTTTTGGGGGGGGGGGGGGTGTTTGAAAAAATTTTAGGCTTCTTTTGGGTTTACCAAGTTCGACCACAAAAGGTCCCCCCCCCCCCAAGGAGTTTGTGTCCTTTGCAAATGCCACATTTTATTTTACAAATGTCTGATGCTTACTCACCACAGTATAAAACACAATAGACAAGGTTTGAAAGTAACTACAAAAGCCATTTATTTCCGGCCAAAAAAGAAATTATAAATCACCAGAACGGCAGCACTTGATGAGATTGCAACATACATGCATACTTGGGAATTACAACATGATTAACCTCCCTGGCGGTATGATTCTGTCTGGAATTACGTACCAAAAGCGGTACAATTATTTGCATGGAAATTTGGCGTTTTATACTGTAGGCCTGCAATTCTTAGGAATAACTTGCTTAAATCTGTCCAAACAAGACATCCCGGGTATGATAAAGTTTGAAAAACAAAATCATAATTTTTTATATAATAAAAAACTATAAATAATTATAACAAATTATAATGTAATTATAATAAAAAATATTCAATAATGTAATCAACTCAAAAACACTGAAATTTGCTCAGTTGCAGAATTGTCGCTGTCATTATTTTATTTTTTTTATGACGAATTTCCCCACAAATCGCTATCGCTCAATTCTGCAAGTGATTAAAATTTATTATCGCTGTTTTCTAGCTGATCTAAAACCATTTTTGACATAAAGGGACACTTTTGGTTGCTATGGGCAATCTACAGTTTCCAGGCAGAAAGAACACTTTTTATTTTATAAAAGAACATGCAGGGCACTGGACAGACCACTAGGGACAAGGGGGGTGTGTATTTTTTACATACAGTACTGTAATCTATAAGATTACAGTGTACTGTATGTATAGTGTTTGTTTACTTTTTTGAATTTGGCGCCGTTCCCCCCCCTACGTCGCGACGCTCGCAGGGAAGGGAATCGGCGGTACACACAGCATCAGGCGGACATCCGGCCGCCGTGTACTGCGGGGATTCATCGCTGGATCGCAGAGAAAAGGTAAGTAAACTCTTTTCTGCATCCAGCGAGGCAAGTCCGTGTGTGGCACGGGGTTACCGATCGTAGCTTAAAAATCTCACCCCGTGCCACACACGGGAAGACCGCCAGGGAGGTTAAGGATAAATTTAGTAACCCCAGGAGTCAATATCAAAAATCAGAATCAGCAGCACATGAACAAAGGAACCCAAGCTGTGCTACTCCAACGAGCTCAGTTTTTTGGACAATCAACTGGATGGCAGGGAATCATCTTCTCGACTTCTTTCCAGACTTCCTTCCAGCAAAACTTCCACGGGTCTGTCCACGGACCCTTGCAGGTGGGGGTGATGTGGCAGCAGGAGGAGGATGATGATGATGGTGAGCATGGGCCATACAGCACCCCTAACCGGAGGAAGTCCAAAATTATGGATAAGGCGGCGACGAAACTTTTTGAGATTTTTGGGGTCACCAGGTCAAAAGAGCAGCTCCGGAAACGCTGGTCCGACTTAAAACTGCGCGAGGCAAAGCAGTATCGCAAAATCCTGAAAATCATAGAAAAAAGTAAGTACTTTAAAATGTCTTTGGAGTGCCTATTGTTTTTTCAAATGTTTTGCCATGTCTATTTCGCCATGTGCCTCGTTGGCCTGCTTGTATTTTTGAACCCCTGCATTGTAAACTTAGTAATGTTTGGCTAATAAATCCGATGACTTGCCACGATCGTAGGCAACATCGTTCCATCACCTAGTTTCTCCAAAATCCGCGGGTCCGGGAACATCACACCTGGACGTGGCTATTTGGCGAAAAACTTCGTTTAGAGAAACAATGAGGAAAATATGATTTGTTTGTGCAAACGAAGTTGATTTTAAAAGGCAAACATAATTCATTAATTTACACAGTGATGAGATAACCTAATAAGCAGCTGTTTTCACATCTGTCATTTTGAGAACCTGTGTCTCCCCCCATAAAATACTAATTTGTACTTTTGGTGAAGGGACTCCAAAAACTACTTATTCTGGAGGCCAGCCATGTGTGTCACTTCACCAAAAAGGCTCATTATATCACAGCTTGGGACAAGTCATCTGCCACCAAAAAAATATGTTTTTTGCTGGAATAAGCCCAAAACTACAATTGTAATGACACTTCTAAGCAATGTTTGCAAATTAGGCCCTCCAAAAATATCTGGTTGCTGATAAGTTTCCTTTTTTTTGTTGGTTTTTAGGGGAAAGAAGAGGACAGCGCTATGAGGAGTCAGGGAGGCCCACACTGTCTCCAAAACGGGCAAAAAAAAGGAGGATGATGAAGAAGGAGAGGAGGAAGAAGGAGAGGAGGAAGTGAGAGAGGAGGAAGGCGGATTGGTGGAGGAAGGCGGATTGGTGGAGGAAGGCGGATTGGTGGAATTAGGCGGATTGGTGGAATTAGGCGGATTGGTGGAGGAAGGAGAAGTTGAAGAAGAAGGAGAAGTTGTAGAAGATGTTGAACTTCTCAGTACAACAGGTCAGTGACACCCCAGCTTTGCAGGGAAAAAGAGATGTAGATAGGCCTGCACCTTACTTACTTACAATGTTTTTTTTTCTTTTTGAAATTTTTAGGGGATGAAGATGGGATTAGCACATCTGTTGCTCCTATTTTTTCTCGTGCAAGTGCACAAATCCTAATACAGCAGATAATGGAGTGCAGCACGGAGCTGGCCAATATGAGGGAAAGGATGGTGGTGATGGACCAAAACTTCAAAAACATGCTAGATATTTTGGGACGTATATAGAAGACTATCCCCCCCATCTGCCCCCCCCCCCTGGCCCACCCCCTGCCCTCACCCCCTGCCCTCACCCCCAACCACCCCACTCTCCAAGATGTTGTATATTTTTACATTAAAATATGCCAAAATTGGAGGATGCACACACACACACTTGGGTTTATTTATTAAAGCTATAACGTGCAAAAGCAGCCTCACTTGGCATATAAACCAATCAGCTTCCATGTTTAGATGCAAAAGCTGAATTGAATAAGCTCAATTTAGAAGCTGGTTGGCTTATATGCAGAAATAAGCCTGAGTTTGCACTTTTAGTAAATAAACCCCAGTGTGTGTTCACATGTGATATCTGCCATCACAGTACATCGATTGTCTGTGCTTTGTGGGTGCAACCCCTTCCTCGCTTATCAAGTAGGTGAGAGAAAGGGGTTGCACCCACAAACCACATACATTGATCACCCATGATGGCAGATAGCACATGTGAACATTTGGCATGGGATCTCAGGCGAGAATACGCCATTTGGCACATCACACACACAGCATGTGTGCATCCTCAAATTTTGGCGGATTCCGGGGTGACATTAGACCATGTCGTCTGTGTTTGGTATGCTAAATAAAAGGTTGAACTTTGTAAGTTCCATTGTTACATATGTTTGTCAAAACCCAAAAAATGTTGTTGAAGACAAAATCCTTTCTAAACACATTTTTTTACGAAAAGCCTAAAGATTTTTGGAAAAACACTAAATAAAAAAAAAAATTTTGCAACAAAAAAAACACAAAAAGCAATGGCTTCTTATTTGTAGGCTCAATACCCAGTTTGTAGAAGAGTGACTAGAATGTGCAATTGTGTGTATTTACTAAAACCTGCTAAGTAAATTGTGCACAAGAAGTGCACTAGTTTCAGAACCTGGAAGACAGATCAAAAGAGAAAAAGCAATAATGACTAACAACTGAATAAAGTCCAATGGTCAAATTATTTATTAGTTCTTTGTAATATTTCTTTCTTTTGGGGGCCGAATTAGAAAGAAATATTAATCTGGCATAGCTATGGCCCCCCGACCCATGAAGTACTCAACATATTTGTCGCGTACCTCACGAGCAGATTCGGTGACCGAGCCGGCGCATCACAGTGTCCTGCCTCGTGATATAGGGGGACAGGAGATCCAGCAGACGGTGGAAAACGGGGTCCGTCATACGGAGAAAGTTCCTGAAGTCATCAGGATTATACTCCCGGATCTCCCTAAGCAGAGACATATGAGAGAATCGGTTACGCTGCCGCAACCAATTCTTGGCCCAGGAACTCCTCCTCCTACTGTTCCTGTCCAAATCACTGGAATGCACACAGACTCCAGAACAAAACCCATAAACAGCACGAACTCGTGAAAAGTTGCGCTGCTGCTCCATCATGGCTTCAAACCGGCCGGCTGGTCAGTCAAGAACACACTCAAACAGAAAGCACCCCCCAATCCAGCAATACCTGCAAAGATCGCACGTCAAACAGATACGACCGTACAGGACGGCACTGCAAAGCAGAAACACCGCGCACGGCGACACTGAAGGACAAATACGAGCCCACAAGCACACACTGAACCGGAAAATACGACCTGTTAAGCACGGAGACTGAAAAGCACGAATCAGCTCTATCCAAACCTTCACTAACACGGAACTAGCAAAAGTGGAACAGAGGGCGGCGCCGTAGGCTTTGGCATTCCCCTTTATAGTGACGTCGTACGTGGTTTACGTGCCCGCGTTCTGGTCCGCTGGGATTTCTGTCCGATGGTGTGTACGCTCATCAGACCAACGGACAAATTTGCCTTGTCCGCTGGGAAATATCCATCGGATGTTTCCGACTGGATAAATTACATCGTGTGTACAAGGCCTTACACACTTCCATACTTATGCAGCATACCACTGAGCAGTGCCACATCACCTGTTCTGCATAACCCTATTAGCTCAGATACACTTACCCCCTCCCTGCACTTGCTGCTTGCCTTTTTCTCTCCTGTTAAGCCTTGTTCAAGTTATTCCTGCCAGAGCTCCTCCTCAATTTTTCACCTTCTTGAACTGGGAGAATCTGGAAACTTCTCGACATTATCATTAGTGTATTCCTGAAGGGGCTCCAATCACGCTGGCAGATGTAACAATTTTTTCCCTCATTTTTGGAGATTTTTTTCTCTCCGTTTAATAGTATTTACATAGACTAGCAATTTTTTCACCTTCCTGAACACTAAGTCCTGCAAGCAGACTAAGGCCCCTTTCACACGGGGCAGTGAAGGTGCGGTGGCGGTATACCGCCGCTAGCGATGCGGTATTAACCCCCGCTAGCGGCCAGAGGGCTTTCACACTGAGGCTATGCGCTGGCAGAAGATGAAAAAAAATCTTCTGCAAGCAGCATCTTTGGAGCGGTGAGAGGAGCGGTGTGTATACCGCTCCGCCTCCTTTCCATTTAAATCAATAGGAATTGCGGTAATACCGCCCACAATGCGCCTCTAGCCGGTATTAACCCTTTTTCGGCCACTAGCGGGGGTTAATACCACACTGCTAGCGGCCGAATCCTTCGGCAATTCTGATGGTATAGCGCCGCTATTTTTAGCGGCGCTGTACCACCACCGCACCTCCACTTCCTTGTGTGAAAGGGGCCAAAGTCACTCCATGGGCTCTGGGGGTTTATACTATCCATTTCCAGCTGCCCTTATGATACTCAAGGTGACTCTGTTACAGTTTACCCTTATTAGTAAAACCTGGGCCAGGTTACCCATAATCATCCTGTATTTTAAATGAATCACTACCATTACTGTATATTCTTGCCTGCCTTTACTCACTTTATTGTATGCCAATATGTTTGGGTTGTCTTACTAATTGGTCTGGTGCTTGCGTTTTGTAAAATAACATATTAGTTGGGTACTAATGTTACTGTCTCTGTGAAATTGTGTGTTTGTGCCTGGTGTGTCAGAGGGGCTGACATTTTTGAAAAGGTCGAGGCCAGCAACAGAGAACCCATCTTAACCAGTGGCTCTTACAGGGGTAGTGCTACAATTAATATTTTTTTAGGGAGAATTACACAATGTAACCAGTAAACAGTGGATCTGTAGTTTGTTGCGTACGATTAAAAATAAGCAAAAATCCATTTAAAGAATGCAATAACCTAATGCAACCAATCATAATCACCAATCAGAATTTATATTTCACCAACATCACCTCAGTAAAATAAGATCTTATTGGCTGCGATGAACCACTGTTCTTTGCAGTTATCCACAGCTCTTTGCACTGTCATATTCAATATTATGCTGACAGCTAAAATAAAATGTAGTGTTTTGCCTCCTTTTTTCCCCCACTTCCATAGCTTAGTGTAAATGATACGTCTGCTGAAAAAATTATTTCACACGGTTCATAATAATAACCGGTAACATTTGATTTATAATTGCTTGCATTTTTTTTAAGTTAATTGGAATAAATTAATTCAGATCCCTTGAGGATATCTGACACCTCCGTGGAAAATCCTCAGTTGATAAAATTTGTATTTTATGCTAAGTGGCCACTCTGAAAGGAAGTAACTTTTATATTTTACAGTGCAGTGAAAAGCTAACTAATTACCGTACATAAGAATTTAGTGTTGTCAGTGCGCTTATACATTATGGAGACTTGCTATATTTCACTAAAATTGGTTTGTTTTTCAAACAAATATATGCTACCTGGTTATTTTGGAGTTCTTTGCATGGCAGTGCTAATCCTCTGACCCTATAATTATTATCCATGGAGGAAAAATATGTTTGGCCCTTAAATTGTAAATTTCTATAGATAAAACATGACTCGTGGGTTCTAACCCTTCCCCACTCTATCATAATTGTATAAATACCTGAAATAAATAAATTATAAACATTTTAATCCCAGTACCGAGGACACGGTTAGCCCCTCCCACAGTCTGTTTCAGGCCCCCAGACAACTTCAACTTATCAGAGTGGCTCCTCCAAACCCCTCCTGTAATTATGCAGGTACCATCACTTGCAACCCCCCATCACTGAATTGAATGCCTAAGGCCTTGTTCACATGAAACACGGGTTTAGAAATATCGCAATACCTATTTCCCTGGAGTTCAACCTTAAATATGTTTGCTTGCACATGACCTCTAGCATGTTGCCAGCCATTGTGCACATAGGTAATAGTATTTGTTCTGTTAAGCTTTTATAATGGGGTCTAGACAAGGACAAGGAGTAAAACCGACCATGGATCAGCCAAAAGTACAGGAAGAGGAACTTGAATGCCTGGGGAACCAGGATTACTCAAGAGGAAGGATAGGAGTGAGGACTGGAGATACAAGCAACAGGAAATCAGGATTGCACAAACCCATACCCTACCAAACCAAGCACTACAATGGGGTTCCATGGCGTATAAAGTAATTTTTAGGTGTGCCCCCATGCATGGGCACAGCCCACCTAAACAGATAAGAAGGGGAGAGTTTTCAATGAAACAAAGAAAGCAGCTGCAGGTGAGTGAGTCTCCAGTTAATCCCCCACACAGTCAGGTGCTAGCCCAGCTTGCATGCTGTGTATCATAAAGCAAATTATTCCGGATGGCTGCACTTCCAAAAATCTCCTTTATTAAAGCTTCTTTATTGAAGCTTCAAATGACAGGTGGTGGAGCAGGGGACAAAAAGGTAGATGTGTTTTGCGCAAATGTTAGCACTTATGCCGCATACACACGATCATTTTTCGGAATAAAAAAAAAACACGTTTAAAAAAAATGTCATTTAAAATGATCGTGGGTGGGCTTCACATCATTTTACGGGTTCTGAAAAACTACATATTTTTTTTTTCGAACATGCTGCATTTTTTAATTACATTTTAAACAATGTCGTTTTTCGAGTTGTAAAAAATTATCGTGTGTGGGCTAAAACGACGTTAAAAACCCGCGCATGCTCAGAAGCAAGTTATGAGACGGGAGAGCTCGTTCTGGTAATACTACCATTCGTAATGGAGTAAGCACATTCATCAGGCTGTAACAGACAGAAAAGCGCAAATCATCTTTTACTAACAGGACATCAGCTAAAGCAGCCACAAGGGTGGTGTCATCCGCATGGAACTTCCCCTTTATAGTGCCGTCCTACGTGTTGTACGTCACCGCGCTTTGCTAGAGCATTTTTTCAAAACGATCGTGTGAGGGCAACGTCGTTTTAATGATGAAGTTGGAAAAAAATGTGTTTTTTCTACATGTCGAAAAATGATCGGGTGTACACTGCATAAGTAATTACCTATTGGAACTAGTCACCACAATCACCTATATACTGCTCTAATGTGTCATCATTAGGTTACAGGTGAACTAACCAAATTAAAAAGTACTCAGCTGGAATTACAAAGAAAACCCAGCTACAGCACAGCACACGGTACATACACTCAAACCTTACATGATTGTCGAGTCCTTTGGACTCAGCTGATTACAGATCGGGGTAAAGGGCCCTTTACAACGTGATCAGCTGTTAGCCAATAAACAGAACCAAGTGAACTGAAGCCGGTTACCAGTTTTTTTTTCCCTCACACAAAGAAGAAAGCAGTTAACCGACTTCTGTTACAGGGACATCGGTCCCCTAAGTGTCCATCAGTGCTGCTAATCAGTTCCTCCTACCTATGCCCATCAGTACTGCTAATTAGTGCCCACCAGTACATCAAAATGAACACAACTCTTCTCCTCCTCACCTTTCATTTTTATTCCTGCTATATCTCATGGCCCCTCAGCAGCCTCCAATGACAGGGATGATGGTATAGCAAAGGGTGTCACAGGTCCTTGCAACACATCTGCCAGCAGCACACTACCAGCTGTAGAGTATAGCAGACAAATTTATGTAAACCAGCTGCTGCATCGAAAATAAAAATACACTCCGGAATAATTATGCTGCCTTCCGTGAATTTTCAGAATGTGCTGTACCACAATGGCAGGTTCATGGTCGCTATTTCTTTGCACATATGGCCATTCCAGATCTATACCATCACGTGGAAAGTAAAATTGTGGCATCATTGGGCAAGGCAGTTAGCAGCAAGGTCCACCTTGCTGCTGACATGTAGTCTAGCAAGCATGGTCAGGGATAATATATTTCATTCACAGCACACTGGCTAACTCTGCTTGCAACTAGGAAGGAAGGACAGGGCTCAGTGCTGGAGCTTGTTTTGGTGCCACATCTACAAACAGCTGGTGGTGATAATGCAATATCTGTCAGCTTCACCCTTGCCTCCTCCTTCTCCTCCTCCATTCCCTTGTCTGCAGAATTGTCCTATGAACCACCAGTACCCACTAAGCACTTAAGGGGCTGTTCAAGGAGTCAGGCAGTGCTTCAGCCATGCAGTGTTGTATATGGTCTGTCTAGGGGACAGAAGCAACACTGGAGCAGAGGTTCTTTCAGCTCTGAAGGGGCAAGCCCAGAGGTGGTTCATGCCACAGAAGCTTAAGCCAGGAATAGTGGTGTGATAATGGCACTAACCTTCAGATCGCCCTTTGACAGGGAAAGTTAACACATGTGCCATTTTTGACATGCTCACCAGATGGAAAGGGACAGGCTCAGGGCAGTTCTTCTTTTTTCCCCACACCAATTGTTGCTTATAAAGGATGCATGCACTGTACTGTCACTATTTGAGGAGGCAACAAGGATGGTGAGCCGTGACAATGCATGAATCAGTTACACAATCCCTCTTGTGTTCCTGTTGGAACATGCTCTCCGTGGCATTACGGACAGCGCACTCGAGGCAGACCAGTGGGAGGAAGAGGAGGACATTTCCTCTCAAGGCCCACTTTTTGCATACACCATTCTTTTGAAACCACAGAACACAAACAGGGAGAGGGAGGAGGAGTAGGAGGATTCTGGCAGTTCTGGAGTAATTGAAGAAGGGGAAGACATACATCAACCCTTAATGCCCCGTACACACAACCAATTTTCCTGTCACAGTTTATGGGTTTTTGGGTTGAACTGCCGGAAATAAAAAGAGAGTAGGATCTCTTTTTTTCCGTCAGGAAAAAATCCTAGCGGGAAAACCATTTGTCTGTATGCTTTTCCGATGGGAAAATAATCGCTAATGCTCGGAAACAATTTGACGCATGCTCGGAAGCATAGAACTTAATTTTGTTGGCTTGTCTAAGGCCGCGTACACACGATCGAACATGTCCGATGAAACTGGTCTGCAGACCAGTTTCATCGGACATGTTCGGACATGTTCGATCGTGTGTACGGCCTATCAGACCATTGTCCGATGGGCAAAAGTTTTAAAACATGCTTTAAAACCTGTCTGATGGAAACCTGTCCGTCGGTTAGTACACAAAAGCATCGGACCAAAAACCCACGCATGCTCAGAATCAAGTCGACGCATTATTGGAAGCATTGAACTTCGTTTTTTCATCACGTCGTTGTGTTCTACGTCACCGCATTCTGGTCTGATCGGATTTTTCGGAAGCCGTCGGACAAGTCTCATCAGACATGTCTGATCGTGTGTACAGGGCCTTAGGCCGCGTACACACGACCAAATAGATTTGTTCAAATCGGTCGGGCCGACCGATTTGAACAAATCTGTCTGCTGCCGTTTTGGTTTGATCGCGTGTACACACGTTCAAACCAAAATCCCCGCCAGCAGACAGCGCAGTGACGTGGCGGTGACATTGACGCCACCACGTCACCACACCAGGAAGTAAAACACTGCCGCGCATGCATCAAAACCATTCAACGCGTGTGCGAGAAGACATGTCTGCTGGTTAGCGTACTAACCAGCAGACATGTCGGGCCGACGGGTTCCCAGCCGACAGATTTCAAAGCATGCTTTGAAATCTGTCGGGTGGCCAAATCCGTTGGCTCGCCCGTACACACGATCGAATCTGTCTGCTGGGACGGTCGGGCCGACCGTTTCCAGCAGACAGATTTGATTGTGTGTACGCGGCCTTAGTCTTTTACGTCACTGTGTTCTTGGCAGTCAAAAGTTCACCAGACTTTTGTGTGATCGTGTGTATGCAAGGCAGGCTTGAGAGGAATTCCGTCGGGAAAACCATTGTTTTTTTTCCGACGCGAAAACCGGTGGTGTGTATGAGGCATAAGATATGGTTTTCAGTTGCCAGAAACCTTGGGAGTAGAACGTGGCTGGGAGGCAGCAGTTTAAGACACTGTGGGGCAGATTCACAGAGGCATTACGCCGGCGTTACAGAAGATGCGTGGCGTAAGTCTAAATCTGCGCATGCGGTGCAGCCACTGGTCAAGGTCCTGGCAACACTCCATTTCCTTGCCAGTGGCTCTTTTCAAAGAACAAGTGGAGTGGTGGCTGGGATGTCACAATCCTCCATGAGCAGATGTGTGCACCAGGTTATCCCTGCAATCCTCAGACGCATGGCCAACCAAATCATCAAACCAACCAGTGAGGACCTGCGACTGAAGGCAATGACAAATTTCTACATAATTGCCAGATTCCCACGCACCGTGGGGGCCATTGATTGCACACATGTGGCACTCCTCCAGCCCCCCATGAGACAGAGCACATATACCGCAATCGGAAGCATTGGCATTCCATCAACGTACAGGTGATAGTTGATGCCCAAGGCTTCATATGGCACGTCTGTGCCAAACACCCCGGATCCAGCCATGACAGTTACATATACAATCAGAGCCCCATCCCAATGGAATTCGAACAGAACGTGTATGGGGACACCTGGCTGGTTGGTGAGTGACATGGGTAGCAGGCATGACTGTCCCCCCCATGATGCACACATCACAAGGGGCACATGCATGACTAACATCCTCCTGTCTTTTCCCTTACAGGTGACTCTGCATATGCACTGGGACCCCATCTCATGACTCCTATCCGGAACCCCCAAACCCCAGGAGAGGAAAGATACAATGAAGCCCACGCCCAAACACATGCAGTGGTGGAACGCACCTTTGGCATCCTGAAGTCACGTTTCCGATGCCTGGATAAGTCTGGGGGTACCCTGTTGTATTCCCCAAACTTTGTGTGCCAAATCATCGGTGCATGTTGCATGCTGCACAACTTCGCAGTGAGAAAGGGCCTGAAAGATACCGCGTCTTCTGAGGGAAGAGCAGCCAGGAGACAGCTCACATTAGGCATCTTTGCACGTTAAACACACACATTAATCATGGCACAATGAGAATGCATGCATGCACACCACTGTGGTCCCTAGCACACACACCCCACATCCTCATCAAATTGGATTAGCACAAGCCCACCATGCAGGACTTGTGAGCAGCAACACCACGCCACGGCTCCAATTATGTCACTGTACATTCATACACCATTCACACGGACCTGGGGATCACTTCTCCCTGGTCCTGGGGAACCCTGCTCCACCACAAATGAGGATGACACCCCTTTTCCGGCAGGAATGTCACCCCCACATTCCAAATTCATTCACAACACAAAAAAAAAAATTGTCCAGCAAAAAAAAAAAAAATTCCAGCAAAAAAATAAAAAAGTCCAGCAAAAAAAATCCAGCACAAAAAAAAAAAAAAAGGGGGGAAACCAAATTAATGCCGCTGGCGTGACCCACGCCTGGGGCGCCCACGGAAGGAGGAGCAGCCCCTGGTCTCTGCCCACCTGGTGGCCTGCCCTCCAAGACCACGGCAATTCTGTTCAGGCCAGCACTTAGTGTTGCCGTATTGGCCTGGATAGCCTGGGTGAGGGCCCTCACATCCTGCCCAACGTCTCCTGTAGTAGTCTGCAGTTCGTTTAGGCAGTTTATAAGAGCCCGGGAGTGGCAGGCCAGGTCCCCAAGCGTATCCTTTATGGAGGACAGGCTCTCCTTATCCGCACCAAAGTCTGGCTGACCTGTCCTAGATGGTGGGTCTGAAGGGCCTGGTCCCTTCTGAGATTGGCGGGCAGAACCTCGGCCACCCCCCTGGTCTTCTGGGATGACTTCCTGCCTTCAGCTGATGCTTGTGGCCAGGGGAGAAGGGGAGGCCCTTGGGAGGGGGAGCCCTGTTGGGGGAGGAGTGGGAGGGGCTACCCCTTATGGAGGGCTGGCTGCTGCCAGCCAGAGGGTAAGACTCCTCCAAAAATAACAATCCACTGGCTGACATGACCTCCTCCTCCAACTCAAACTCCTCCTCCTCAAACTCCTCCGAGGACTCCGGCCTTGTCTGGGGGTCCTCATCAGGCTGGTGTCCCAGGAATGGTGCAGTCAGGCCAGATGGCCCAGCACCCTCCTGCACATCTGTGGATGACACAAAACATTCACAGGTTGGAGGATCCACACACTTGCCACATTTTCCCTTCCCCCCCACAAATGCTACACACCAGATAGGAAAAAAAAAACGTACCTGTCATCACGGGCTCCTCAATGGAGTCATAGCCAGGCAGGCCCTCCTCCACTTGCTGCCTATTAAAGGTCTGGGCCACGCACGCTCCTCCACTGTCAGCCTAAAAGGGCATTGTGGGCCCCCTCCAGTGCCCCTGGCATGGGCTGCCATTTTGGACAGCTTCTTTCGGACCAGACGCCGGAGATCATTGATCTTCTTTACGATCCCCTCGCGTGTCCGGGTCTCTCCCCCCCCCCAATGAATTTACCTGGTCGGTAATGTTCTGCAAAATCTCCTTCTTCCTGGCCGGGGTGGTGTTGGCTCTCTCTGGGCCATGCAGGAAACGCCCATATTGGGTAAGGGCCCGGGCAATAATTTGTTTCTCCCCCAAAGAAAAATTGCTCTTCCGCTTCCTCTCAGTCATATTCATACAACAACTCTCTCCCAAACAATCAACAAAAATCACTCACAAAAACAAGCAGGAAAAATCAAGCAACAAAACAAACAAACAAAATCTATCAACCAAAAAGTCTCACAACCAGTCACCAAAAAACTCTATCAAATATATTCTACAAAACACTAGATCAAACAGTCAACACATATCACAAAGATAAGTCACAATGCAACAAACGCGAATACGCAATAGAACAAAAGCACCTTGCTGTATAGGAAGGGATACAAAGGGATGTACTTTTGCAAAGTAAGGGCGTTTGTGTCTGTCTATTTAAGCTGTCTGCGTAGTTCACTAAGTTGCCGGGTCCACTTCCAATTTCACTGATTGCGCCGTTCCCGAGTTGCATGGGGTCACGGCTCATTTCAATGTAACACGCCCACGTCCTTCCCAATTTGAATTACTCCGCCTTACGCCTCGGAATTTACGTTACACTGGCGCAAATTTCTGCGCAAATACTATGAGGATACGGTGATTGCGCCTCTACATTGCGCCGGTCTTGCGTAAAGGGGTGCGCTACGCCGGTCAAAATATGTGCCAATGTGCGTGAATCTGGCCCTGTAATTCTCATTGCCCCCGAGGACTCTGCTTCTCTGCCTCCGCAAACTTTTGGTGCATGGGCTCTCTTATTCTTCAAAGCTTTTGAAGGCCCTGATAATTTGTGGAATCAAGGAGAATAATCATGATAGGCACACCAACACCCAAAGACCAATTTCCACAACTGTTTGGCCGGGCGTCAAATTTCAATTTTTTTAGAGCGTACCTCTATACAGCAGAATGAGCCCACTGCACAGCCAAGCTGAAACAAGAGCCCTAAACAATCACAATTGAGAAGAGTAAGTTTATACTCTGATCTTTCCCACTAAATTTCAATAGCGTCCGTACTTAGAAGTACAGGGGCGCTACATTACTATAGAGTGGAAATTGTTAGAATAGGTCCATCTAAAAACATAAAAAGAAACTAAGATTCTGGGTGCAAGCATGGGGAGCTGAAGGCCGGCCAGAGAGGTCATCAGCCCCAGGAACTGAGGTAGCATATCCCATGGCACATTGGTAGAGATAATGGTGGACAGCTGAACCACAGCAGTCTCCAAAATAGAACCCCCATATGTGAATTGTGTCAAAGATATTGATCTATAAAAATAGAAATTATATAGTGTATAATATATAGGGTTGGACTGAAGTGACTAATATTTCAGGGGAATTGTCATTGACCAAGAAGGTAAATAGAAGGTGTGCCAAAGGTAAACCAGTGTAATGAGATTGTACAAAATATAGTAATATATCCCACTAGAGGGGGGTAAACAGTGGATACAATTAAATCAAATACCAAGACCACAGGCATGGAGAAAAAACTGTGAAAAAATCCAGAAAGAAGAAGAGAAGCTACTACAATTATATACCTATATGAACAGAAAGGTCCAGTTGTCCTGAGTGCACTATAATTTGGCTTCTTCACATAAGGCTTGCTTACTGTGGTGCAAAACATTGTTTTTTTCTATACAAAGTCTTCCAAAGAGACACAAATTTATACAAAAAATCTCTAATCTTGTTTCAATTGCAAAAAAAGTTACAGGAAAAATAAATGTAAATGTAAATTTTTCTTTTATATACTGTATTTGCTGGGGGTAGAAGACTACCTTTTACACTTAAAAAAAACTGGCCAAAAAGCAGGGGGTCGTCTTATACGGGGTCAGCTGCTCGGATGCCTACTGACCCGGCGTATACATGCAGTATATACCGCTTAGCCTATCCCGGTGAGCGATGTATTCAAATTAATACAGAGCCTGCTCGGATTGGAGTAAACAACCTCTGCCAATCCGAGCAGGCTACATACAGTAGCCTGCTCGGATTGGCTTTGAGAGTCAGAGAGGTGTGGGCTGATGTTACAGCCTCTGCCAATCCAAGCAAGCTTTGTATTCATTAACAGAATACATCGCTCGCCATGATTGGCTCCAGCTCCAGCAAGAAGGAGGAAGAATATGGCTCCAGCTCTAGCAAGAATGAAGAAGAATAAGGCTCCAGAAGGAAGAAATATGAAGCTTCGGAAGCCTCTTATGCGGTGAGTACAGGCAAAAAATCTTAAAAAAATGTAAAATTAGGGGGTTGTCTTATACGCCGGTCGCCTTATACACCCCCAGACAATATATTTAAAGGAATTTCTCATTTTTACTGTTTCACTCCTTTTAAAAAAAAATCTAGTTTTTTTTCATTGATAAATGTCCCCCGGGCAGTACCAGGCCCCCATACCCTTTTTATGGCCAATAACTTGCATATAAGCATTGAAAATGGGGACTTTTGACGTTTCAAATTCAGGTCCCATAGACTTCAATGGGTTTGCGGTTTGGGTACAAACATTTGCGATATTCAAGAGTTCTGTCGCAAACCGATTCAGGGGGTGTTTAGCCCATCTCTATTTGTGTCCATGCATGCCTGCCATGTGGGTAAAGGTTAATACATTCATGTGCGTAGCTCTGTGCGTGCATAAACCAAAAAGATGGCTAACATTCGCAGGAATATTATTAAGTATTAGATAAATGAATACATGTTCCTAGCATGGAAGCCATGCCACAATGTATAGATCTTCCTCTTTCTTATTTGTATGCATGGACATGTGAGTTTATTTAAGAGAACATTCTACAGTTGTGCTCATAAGTTTATATGGCCTTATGAAATTTATGAACTTTCACTCACTTCGGAGCGTTTTGCTAAAGCCATTTATTATCATCAATTAACTGTGTTTACTCTTTTTTAAACATAGTTGATAATATAAATTGCTTCAGCCAAGTGCTAACACGAGTGAAAAGAAACGTTTTTGTGTTATCATTCATATTCTCAAAAAAAGGCAAAGAAATCATAATTCTGCCAGTGTATGTATACTTATGAGCACAACTGTATATGAAAATGTATTGGTGTAGGTTGTTAGATGGTGTGTTAGATAGCTTCTCCATTAAAACAACATGAAAAGGACAACTAGTCTAAATTATTCAGAATTTTAACAATTAATAGTTTTGTTAGAAATATTAGCAGTTTAAAATCATATACATTGTTATGTGAAAAGCCTCTGACATTTTGTTACCCCAACATTTCATATTCCTGATTTGTGCTGCTGTTCCATGCACTTGCATGAAAAGGTATTGTGTTCTCTTTGTATCACTTCCTTTGTGTTATGTGAAATACCTGGTGTTCCTGCCATCCCCTCTGCTCTAGTTTTAAAAAATGACCACACTAAGCAGGAGAATAAACTGTGGTCAGTTTTCAAGCTAGTGTATGCTGGGAAATCAGTCTGCTCTCCTTCAATGATCAGACTTGTCCTGACACACTTCCCTGTTCACTGGGAAGCTCGGTGTACTGTTGATTCTCCTCCCCCCAGTTCTTATGCAGCTGAGAATAGAGGGCACAGAAGGGAATTGTTTTTGCCTTTCATTTCTGTTTTAACCACTTCTCCCACATGTACAAATCATAATTCTTTTGCTATAAAATTACGCAGAACCCCCAAACATTATATATGTTTTTTTTTAGCAGACACCCTAGGAAATAAAATGACGGTCATTGCAACGTTTTATCTTGCATAGTATTTGCGCAATAATTTTTCAAACGCTTTTTAAAAAAAAAAAAAATTGTTTCATGAATTAAAAAAAGAACAAAACAGTAAAGTTAGCCCAATTTATTTGTAAAATATGAAAGATTATGTTACACCAAGTGAATAGATACCTAAGGCCGCGTACACACGAGGGGATATGTCCGCTGAAAACGGTCCGATGGACCGTTTCAGCAGACATCTCCGCTCGTGTGTATGGGCTAGCGGACAGATTTCTCCACCCGACAGATTTCAAAGCATGCTTTGAAATCTATCCGGTGGGAATCTGTCCGCCCGACATGTCTGCTGGTTAGTACACTTACCAGCAGACATGTCGGCCCACCACCGCCGCCGCGCCGCTGCCGAATGGATTCGGCGCATGCGCGGAAGTGTTTTACTTCCTGGTGCGATGACGTGGCGGTGACGCGGCGGCCGTCAACGTCACCGCCGCGTCACCACTACGTCACCGCGCCGTTCGGCGGCGGGGGAATTTGATCCGATGGTGTGTACACGCCATCGGATCAAACTCCCGATCGGACATATCCGATGGAAATGGTCCGCGGACCGTTTTCATCGGATATATCCGATCGTGTGTACGCCGCCTAACATGTCATGCTTTAAAATTGCGCACACTCATGGAATGACGCCAAACTTCGGTACTTAAAAATCTCCATAGGCAACGCTTAGAATATTTTTTTACAGGTTACCAGTTTAGATATTTAGATTATAGAGAAGATCTAGTGCTCGAATTGATGCTGACACGCTAACGCACGCGGCGATACCTCACATATGTGGTTTAATAAGCGTTTACATATGTCGGTGGGACTTACGCATGCGTTTGCTTCTGCGCGCGAGCTACGGGGACAGGGACGTTTTTTTTTTTCTTTTTATCACTTTTATTCCTATTACAAGGAATGTAAACATCCCTTGTAATAGTAAATGTGTGTGACAGGTCCTCTTTATGGAGAGATGTGGGGTCAATAAGATCCCACATCTCTCTTCCAGGCTGAGAAGCATGAGATCGTTGAAAAAAATTCACCGATTTCATGATTGGTGGTGCTCACTAGCCGCAATCGCGGCTTTGTTAACTTACGGGGACCCAGGTTTGACGTCATCACATCGCGCCCGGGTCCTCCGATGGTCATAGAGATCTCTATGCTTCCTGCAAGCGCCGGACGATTCCTTCTCGGCCCCCGATGGCACGGGAGAGCCCAGAGAATCACCGGATGGCAACGGGAGGGGGGGATGTCCCCTCCCGCCGCCTATAAGAACGATCAAGTGGCGGAACCGCTGCTATGATTGTTCTTATGGTGCGCAGGATCGCCGGCTGAAGACATGGATATCTGAATGATGCCTCTAGCTGCAGGCATCATTCAGATATCCCCGGCAAAGCCCAGGATGTCATATGACGTCCACCAGGATGGGAGATCCCATCTGTGGACGTCATATGACAATAGGTGGGTATTGAAGTGGTCAAACTGAATGAGTTGTTTTACAAGGGGATAATTTACAATCACTTTAAATAGAATAATTACAGCACGAAAAACATTTATATTTTTTACTATGTGTTGCACCCGTTGTTTTTATCATATGTAGCGCCATGCTCCATTGAGTAGGCACTATGTGTTACATTTTTAGTTGTCTGAGCTGTACTTTAGCTCAGAAGGATTATGCTAAATTGTTGGTTCTATTTCAGTTCAGCTGGGTTGCACAATTTTCCCTTAACGGTGGGTGTCGCTTTTATAAAAGGTCAAGGTTGGAAAGGCAGTAGTTGGATGCTTTGGGTATCTCTTTCCCAGAAGCAGCTCAGGGGGCATGGTGAACCTGCTGTGCATTCTGAGGAGGGCTACTTAAGGGCCAGACGCTGTTTGGCAGGGTTTTCTCCCGATCCTGACCTGATGGCCCTCCTGGCCTCAGGGATGTGTGTGCTTTTTCGTAGCCTTGGGGCCGGCTGGTCGAGGCCTCACAACTGAGAGTAGGCCCAGGAGATTTTGGGGCCTACTAATCCAGGGATGGTCCTTCGCTATCTTACCTATGGCAGGAAGCTGAACCAGTGGGATTCAATTGAAGGACGTATCCTGGCAAATTTACCTCACTGTGCTGCCGGCCTGGCTGAAAGATTCTTGGCACTGTGACTTGTGTACTTTATTGGAACTATACAAAGTGTGCGAGTGATCTTGTGGCAGAGACTTTGACGAGCTTCGCACCAGCTGCTAGGTCAGTGAGAGTAGGCCTATCTGGTGGTTGCTGAAATCAATGTGGAACTGAATTAATCCTCTGGATCTATGTTGTACCCATGAACCGCAAAGCAAAGGTATCTGAGTCTTCCCTACCCCTCTGTTGGAGAACTTTGTTAAATAAAAACCTTGAAAGAGACTTTGTATTTGGTGCAGACAATGTTGTGGACAACTCTTCAAGGAGAACCCTGGGATGAGCATATGAAACAGTAAAGCCCTGTACACACGATCAGTTTGTCGATGAAACAGACCAATAGACTGTTTTCATCAGACAAACCGATCGTGTGTGGGCCCATCAATAGAACATGTTTTAAATTTTTCTATGGATAAAAAAACTGTCTGTGTGGAAGTCCATCGGTCAAAAATCCACGCATGCTCAGAATCAAGTCGACGCATGCTAGGAAGCATTGAACTTCATTTTTCTCAGCACGTTGTAGTGTTTTACGTCACCGTGTTTTGGCACGGTCTGATTTTTGACTGATGGTGTGTACGCAAGGATGATGAAGTCAGCTTCATCGGATATCCGATGAAAAAATCCATCGGATTAGATTCCATCAGATATCCGATCATGTGTACGAGGCTTTAGGTAACGGCAAGCCTAAATGTTAAACAGCAGCTCCTTCGGGGGTACTGTAGTGCTACACATATTTAGTATTACAAATAATGCAGAAAACCTACACAATATATTATTTATTTTGATATATATGTGGGTTAATATACCCTTTATCTGTTTAACTATAGCCATGACCAGAGCTTTTTTTTCTCAGAAAATAGGTGCAGGAACTCAAACGACCCTGTTCAGATTTCAAAAACAGTAGAAGGGTCTTAAAGGGGCATTAAATACCAGGATTGCATTACATGCAGAGTTCAGGGGGGTTACACACAGAGTGCAGAGCTGTCACTTGTAAACACAGAAACCAGACTTCTGTGTTTACAATTGAGTGTAGTGAGCAGGCACCAAAGGGTCTGAGCCAGAGGTGGTGGAACTGAGTTCCCCAAGTTCCCCTGAAAAAAGCCCTGGCCATGACTATAAAATCCTATTACTTGAGACACAGAAAATCAGTTCAGTTAGTAGCTTCAACACACATTCAAAGGTGTGAATCATTTGATATTTTAAAAGAGGGGAACATTTTAGGCAGTATTAATGTGTAAAAATATTGGGTCTGCTTTCTTAATGCATGAAATGTTCGCTTGGGGATATTATTAACAGATTGTGAATGTCTTTTTAATGTGGGAAAGAATAACTTTAGGTGGTAATAGGATTTAATCTTTTGTGCGTATCACACAGGTCAACCTTTGTTCCAGTAATGTATTAGAATAAGTGCAGGAACTTTAAACGTACTTTTGTCCATGTATGGTATGACCATTAGCACTTGGCTGACCATTTGTCTATGGCGATCAACTCTTGGCTGGTGTGTAAGTAAATGATGATAAAAAGAAAATCACACTGCATTGTCAAAATCATTACTTCTCAGGCTTTTTACCCATTTAGAGAAGCAATATTTAGAGCAATCTGTAGTGGAAATAAAATACAGATCCTGACCTAAATAGTTAGTCCACCGAAAATGGATATGAACACAAAAGGAAAAATATTTTGGCAGAAGCAGGGAAGTTAAATCACCTGACGATTTCTGTTCCAATCTTTTTATTGCATTTTCAAAATAACAGTATAAACATCATAGTTTTACACAAAAAAGAGAGCGCAAAATGGTTCTGTCTTCATAAACTTTAAACAAGAAGTTATTAACCATAGCATATTTAAAAGGTGAGGAGTTAAAACAGGAGTCCATAAAGGTCCAGGGACTGCACCAAAGTGGTCAACTATGATGAGATCTGTATTGTGAAACTTGTTTGGTTATATCCCAAAAAAAAAGATTCCAAGCAACCAAGGGGCCTTACATCAGTCCAGGATTGTGTGAGCGGTGGGGGAATTGGGTAGGGCTACGCCTGTCCACCCCAACACTAAGGCAAACTATAACAAACTTAGTGACCACTTAGTCATTTAGTACTAGACTTATTTAGCTTGCCCTGAGTATTATGTATACTTATGCTGGCCATACACTCCACGAAAAATCGTCCGAACGAACTTTCGAAAAACGAAAGTTCTGTCGTGAGTGCAAACGATAGTGCCATCATGTAATGACCGATAAATCGTTCAGTGGACATAAAAAAAAAGGGTTCTTTTTTTTTTTCATATACCTAGTGCATAAGGTTTTGGACGGGAAACACATTAACCTTCCGAGTTATCGTTCGTTCGGCAGAAAATTTCCAAACTTGTCCTTCGTTTTTTCGGCTCAAAAACGTCCAAATGATTTTCGATTTTGTGCCCATTAACTGGCCGAAAAAACGAAAGATCTTTCTTAACGACCGATTTTCGGCCGAATTTTCGTATAGTGTATGGCCAGCATTAGAGAGAAATAAAATGTATCAGTGACATGTCCTTTAAGAAATAATGTCACATAAAACTTAAACAGAAACCCTAAAGTCGAGGCAAAAGATCCGACCAAAGGGCCCATATTGTCACCTGACAATTTCTTATGATTCATAAAGTTGTTATAAAGGCAGAAGTTTTTTTTTTACCTCAATGCATTCTCTGCATTAAGGTAAAAGAACTTCTGTGTGCAGCTCTTCCCCCAGCCCCCCAAATACTTACCTGAGCCCGATCTCGATCCACTGCTGTGCCCAAGAGTTGTGTCCTCATAGGACAGAGAGGCAACAGCGGGAGTTATTGTGACAAATGAATGGGGGGGGCCACGCTGTCTACTCGGGATTGAGCCAATACATGTGTGTCACAATTGAAAGCGGTTTCCTATGGTGGGTACAATGAGAAGAGGAGGATACAGAAGCTCAGTGGGGAACCCTAGAAGAGGAGGATCGGAGCTGCTAAGTGCAAAACCATTGTACAGAGCAGTTAAGTAAAATATGTTCATTATTTAAAAACATATGTACTTTGTAATCACTTTAATGACTCTATTGGTTAAAATACGTCACAGCATACAATTTCATTTTTAACATCAGCTCTGTAATGTGATAAGTGGCCACTGTGGTGGAGCAAAGCTCTCCCTAAGAAGCTAAAACTTGTATATTTGTATAGGTAGGTACAGGTTATGTCCTGCTTTAAAATCCTTCAAACTGAAACACATTGATCACATCATTTAGCGGTGGCTTGACAATGGGAGCTTGTAATGTTCATATGTTTCCTTTAAAACAGAAAGTATTGCATTCTTTTAAAAAACACAAGGGCTGGGATTCAGAAACGAGCTACGCCGTCGTAAGTACAAATGTGTGCCGTCGTATACTTGCGCCGATTCACAAAGCGAGATACGTCAAAAAACATGGCTTCAGCCGTCCAACGTAACTTGCCTACGCCGGCGTATCGTGGGCGCATAGTTACGCTGGACGCATTCGGCGTTTCCATTTTAAATATGCAAATGAGTAAGATACGCCGATTCACGAACGTAGATGCGCCCGGCCACTTCATATTACGCGATTTGCTTAAGGCTTACGTCTGGCGTAAAAAGTACCTCATATAGCAGGCAGGTAATGCAAAGGTATGGGCCAGGGAACGACACCTTCTAATTTTACGTCGCGTATGCCGTTTACGTAGTACTACGTGAATAGGGCTGTGCGTAGGTTACGTTCACGTTGTAGGCATATATATGGCTTATATGCAACGTGATTCTGAGCATGCGTGCGCATGTGCCGTTTAATCGGCCATTCATTTGCATGGGGTCACGCTTGCCATCATATTACTGCGGGACGGCGGCACTCCTGGGCGAGAGCCCGCAGCTATACGTCCGCTTTAAAGCGGAAGCTAGGGGGCGCCTCCGGTGGCGCGCGCATCCCCGCTCGCCCCTGAGTCCCGTGCGCGTGCCTGGCGCGTACGATCGCCGCCGCGGCACCCGCGATTGCTCGTTACAGAGCGGGGAAACAGGAGCTATGTGTGTAAACACATAGCTCTCGGTCCTGTCAGGGGGAAACGCTGATCTTCTGTTCATATAATGTATGAACAGAAGATCAGTGATTTTCCATAGTGAGGCCACCACCCACACTTAACCCCTTCCCTGCCCCCTAGTGTTAACACCTTCACTGCCAATGGCATTTTTATAGTAATACAATGCATTTTTATAGCATTAATTGCTATAAAGATGCCAATGGCCACAAAAATGTGTCAAAAGTGTCCGAAGTGCCCGCCATAATGTCGCAGTACTGAAAAAAAAATGCTGATCGCCGCCATTAATAGTAAAAAAAAAATATTTATAAAAATGCCATAAAAAGACCCTTATTTTGTAAACGCTATAACTTTTGCGCAAACCAATCAATAAACGCTTATTGCGATTTGTTTTAACAAAAAATATGTAGAAGAATACGTATCGGCCTAAACTGAGGAAAAAATATTTTTTTTATATATTTTTGGGGGATATTTATTATAGCAAAAAGTAAAAAATATTGCATTTTTTCAAAATTGTCGCAAAAAATAAAAACCGCAGAGATGATCAAATACCACCAAAAGAAAGCTCTATTTGTGGGAAAAAAAAGGACGCCAATTTTGTTTGGGAGCCACGTCGCGACGACCGCCCAATTGTCAGTTAAAGCGACGCAGTGCCGAATCACAAAAAGTGCTCTGGTCATTGGACAGCAATATGGTCCGGGCTAAAGTGGTTAATTTAAATAGATGACGCCCACCTCCTTCCTACTTTGAATTAGGTGGGCTTACGCCAGCCAATTTACACTATGCTGCCGCAACTTGTGGAGCAAGTGCTTTGTGAATACTGTACTTGCCTCTCTAGGTTACGTCGGCGTAGCGTATAGGTGCGCTAGGCCGCTCTAAAGATACGCCGATGTATCTGAATCCTGGCCAAGATGTTTTATAAGGTTCAATAAAAGTTTTATTAGAAATTTTCAGACAGAAATCAGGAAAAAACATGAGCGGTCCCCCAACAGTGGGTGGGCCGGTCCTCCACATAATACAAACTGAATTATTCACAGTACAGAGCACAATATGGGTAGGTTCATCATCTCAACGAGGCATTTATATAAAGCTATCCGGCATATAACAGAACATGTCCCACAACCGCATCCCCTAGCCAGGGCGCCCCTTTGGGAGCTGCTGCGCGTGACCAGGAGAACGCAAGGGGACAATGTCTCCACACCAGGGGTGTCACCAAGAACGAGATAACAGTGCTTCCATAAGTCGGAAGCAACCAGGAGTACATCAAGGGACTGAGCCTCTAACAACATAACAATAGGGGATTGCCTTGGACGAACCGATCTCTTACGTGGAGGGCAAAATAGGTACCGGAAAAGAACGGAGAAGGATAGATCAAATAAAAGAATAGCAAAGGAAAAGAGGGAAGGAAGAGAAAAAGGAAAGGGGGGATGCGGTGTGCTCGGTCTCCGCGTCTTGGACCTAGTTTGTATATTCAGGGCCTCGCATATCTTTTAAGGCAGCGGAGACCTCGGTTCAGATGGGAGCATTTGTTTTAATTTTTCCGAGGAGGAATGATGCCTCCACAGTCCCCATGTAAAGGAGAACTTAGCGTGGTTATCTAGGGCTTTAGCCTGGAGTTCTTCATTAACATGACTCCATTCATTTCAGAGACCCATTCAGCTAGTGTCGGGGGCGATGAGGACTTCCAATGTCTGGCTATGAGTTGCCTACTTATACTGAGACAGAACCTGAGAAGGGTGTGTTTTTGGAATTTGAAGGAGCCGGGAGAATGGATAGGAGGGCCACAGTAGGGGAGGGAGAGAGGGGCTCACCATACATGTCCGAATAAATTTCAAATATCTGGTTCCAGAAGGGGCGAATGATCTCGCAATCCCACCATATGTGGAGGTGCGTACCTATAGCCAAGTTACATCTCCAACAGGAGTCCGATGTCGAGGGGAACATGATCCTGAGGGCGGACGGCACTCTATACCACCGTGACAGCAATTTGTAATTTTTTTCCCGAACATAACTCGAGACAGAGGATTTATGAGTGTAATAGAAGGCTTTTAGCCATGCTGCCTCGCTAATATCTTGCCCTAGCTCCCCAGACCAAGCTGCGGTGAATTTGGGAAGGGAGTCACTCGCATGTCCTAGGATAATTTTATATATCATGGAGAGAGTATGTCGGAGGACTTCATGGGGCGAGCACAGTTGCTCAAACTCCGTCGGGGGCCTATGGGTCAGTCCTGTATTGTAAAGTTGTTTGCAGTAAGCTGACAGGTGTATGTGGGTAAGCCAGGTCACCTTCGGGGGGGGGAAAGCTCGTCCATCACGAAGGATCCAGTGGTAGCGTCGACAAAACCGCCGTGCCGTGGGCCAATGGTCTCTCCTGTACCCATTAAATGAGTGGGCAAGTTTGCCCTCCGGAAGAGAGCGGGTTGTCAACACAGGGAGTCATCGGGCTCGGGTCAGTGGTCAGTGCATAGACCGTTCTCCGTCGGTACCCACACTGCTAAAGCGTCTCTGGTCAAGGGTGAGGAGTCTGTAAGAGCCCGAAGCGACTCCCCATGGCCCCATAAAAGGGCCGGAGGTCTACAGGGGAAAGATCTTGCTCGACCGACGTAGAAACCTTACTTAACGGACGAGGGAACCATTCCAGAATTCTCGAAACACCACCGCTGCGTGATATAGCTCAAAGTCAGGAAGACCTGTCCCCCCTCTAGTGATGGGGGAACAAAGCAGCTTGTGTTTCAATCTGGGGCGATTCCCCCTCCACACAAACCGGATCGCCATTGAGCGCAAAGCCCGAAAGAAGGCAGAGGGTAGGGCTATCGGTAGGGCCTGAAACATATACAAAAATTTAGGTAAGATGTCCATTTTCAGGGCGTTCATCTGTCCGAATCATGATACTGGCAAATTCAAGCGGTCCTCAGTTAGTCGCTTGAGTCTGGTCAGAGCGGGCCATGATTGAGGGAATATATCTCTGACAGGTTGGCTGGTATTCCGTCCCCAGGTATGTGACGGACTTCGCCTCATTGGAAAGAGAAGTTCGATTTCAAGAGCGATAGGACAGGTTGTGACAATGAGACATTCAGGGCTTCCGTCTTAGAGAGGTTGAGTTTATAGTTGCTCGGGTACAAATTGCAATCTCAGCCAAGATAGAAGGGATGGTGACATGTGGGTGTGTGACGTAAAGCAAAAGGTCATCTGCATAGAGGGAAAGTTTGCAATGAGATGAGGGGGTCTGTATCCCCTGTATACTCGGATTCGCCCTCAGCGCCTGCGCTAGATGCTCTATAACTAGGGCAAATAAGAGGGGAGAGAGGGGACACCCCTGCCTGGTGCCGTTTGCAATCGGGACTGTCTCCGACAATACTCCGTTGACCAGTACCGATGCGGAAGGGTTACTATATAGGGACATAATACGTGCTAACATTTTTGGGCCTATGCCTATTTGGGCGAGAGTGGACCTCAGGAAAGGCCAATTGACCCTATCAAAAGCCTTCTCTGCGTCGCAAGAGAGAAGGCATGTCGGGATCCGTTGCAGGTTGCGCTTAGCGTAGGCATCAGGTGGATCGTCTTGGTGGTGTTGTCACGAGCCTCTCGACCTGGGACGAAACCCACCTGGTCGCCATGTATGATTCGAGGTAGTAGAGGGGAGAGGCGTTCCGAGAGAATTTTAGTGAATAATTTTAGGTCCACATTCAATAGGGAGATCGGCCTATAATTGGGGCAGTGTGTCTGGTCCGTGCCAGGTTTTGGGATCACAACTATTTGGGCGTGTAAGAGGCCTGGGGAAGGGCAGAGAGTCCCGTCAATGGCATTAAAGGCTTTTGCAAGTAGGGGAGACAGCTGCTGGGGCGCGAATACTTTATAGAACCTGGGGGTAAACCCATCAGGGCCAGGACTCTTACCGTTTTTCAGTTTCTTAATGGCCAAGAGGAAATCCTCTTCCGATAGGGGTGCCTCCAGCTCCTCCACCTCCGTCGGCGGGATAGAAGGGAGGGCCGTTTCCTGCACATAAGAGGCTATGGCATCCCCAGGCCCAGGTCCCTGGACCGGGGACCCCACCCTCTGAGGGGGAAGGTTATAGAGGGCCCTCATAAAAGTGCCGAAACTCTTCTGCAATCGCCTTGTTATTGTGTACTTTCCCATGCTTAGATGAGACAACGAAGGGAATATGTTGCCTGGCCGGGCGCGGCTGTATAGTATTTGCCAAGAGTCTACCACAGTTGTTGGCTTGGGCATAGTGAGTAAAACGCCCCTTGTCCCTGGCCACTAAAGCCCTGTCTGCAAAGATCTGTAAGAGGTCTCTCCGAGCGTTAGCCAGAGCCACTAGCGTAGCAGGCTCTGGAGAGCGTTTATGTGATTCCTCCAGCTTAGTGATTGTATCAAGGGGCGAGCAACTTCCAGGGTGCAGGCTTTCTTTAGCCGGGACCCATGTTGAATGAATTTGCCTCGAAGGACACACTTCAAGGCTTCCCACTTCGTCAAGGGGTTGGTCTCGTCCTGAGCATGGTCAGAGACAAAGTTCGTAATTGCCTGTACGATATCAGCCGTACAAGCCAAGTCCATGAGTAGGTTGTCGTTAAGTCTCCAGGACGACCGGGGTTTGTGGGAAGGGATCCTCCCCAATGTCAGGTGAACAGGGGCGTGGTCGGACCACAGTCTGACTCCAATAGAAGCAGTCGGGGAGAGGTCAAGCAGGGATTGCGACACTAGGAGGTAGTCCAGTCTACTGTACGAAGAGTGTGCAGGGGAGTAATAAGTATAGTCCCTGTCAGAGGGGTGCAGGACTCTCCACACGTCAGTAAGAGAGAGGTCAGAGAACAAGGAGCGCAGCTTGGCCAGGGCAGCCAGGGAGATTGAGGATACTTACCTGTGGATGTATCCACTCGGGGGATCAGAGCAGCATTGAAGTCACCCCCCAGGATCATGTTGGTTGTGCTGAATTTCTTTAGGCGTGAGACCACAGAGGAGAAGAACTGTAGCTGATCCTGGTTGGGAGAATAAACGTTAGTAATGGTATAAATCAAATTTTTGTAAGATAGTTTAAGCATGATATATCTCCCTGAAGGGTCAACATAGGTATCCAGAACGTCTGGCGTGAATGAGGAGTGGAAGGCTATTGAGACCCCTTTGGACGTAGCCAGGGGGTTGGTACTATGGAACCAGGTGGGGTAGTGTTTACTAGTAATTTTGGGGATCGAGTCTGACCTGAAATGGGTTTCTTGAAGAAGGATGACCTGGGTGCGCATTTTATGGAAGTGATATAATATTTGCCTCCTTTTCTCAGGTACGTTAAGGCCTCGGCAGTTCAAAGAGGAAACTTTCAGGGCGGTAGGGGTAGCCATGGGTAAGACAAGTAGGAGTGTATGAGAGCGTAAGGAAGGGGCAAGCACACCACATCAGGGATTTCAAAGGGGTGGGAGGGAGGAGAGGTGGGCAAGAGGCCCATTAATGACAGGTAAGAGGGAGACAGAAGAACAGAAAAAAGAAAGAAGAACGAAAAGAAGCATCGTGGCCGCAAGGGGCCGCACTAATCTTGTTGCCTAGCAACATTTCAGCTGCTACCAAAATGGCAGCTGAGTAACCTAAGTGGTGGGGGAACGCGGGCAACGCACAGCGAGATGCCCGCACACGCCGCAAACATAGAGCTTATTAAACAATATAAATTATCGACTAATCGAACATTACGAGGATCCCCCCGGGTGGCAGGAGAGGAGCTATAAGCTCCACTCTGGGTCCAGGGCACACAAGCCTCCGTCTTTAACCCAAGAGTCATGCCACCCGGAGGGCTCCAGACAACATGAATAGACACATCAAGGGCAGCTCCAGTATAAAACCAGAGCACAGTCCAGGGTATGGGGGGGAGAGGGGGGGGAAGGGCTGGGAGAGTCCTCCAGTGGGGGGGTCAAGGCTGAGCCTGGGGGCCGGTAGGCCCGATCCAGAGTGGGGACAGAACCAAACAAGCAGACTTTAAACATATCTGGGTCTATAACAGTAAAAAGAAAACATTGCAATAAGGGACAATGAAAACAACAAAAAACAGAGAAATAAAAAAAAAAAAAAAATAAAACCCTTCATGAGCATTCAATATGTGCAATGTACTAATAAAACTTAGACCAGATAGTCCGCCAGGGAACTGCTCACCCGACTCTTCTCTTAAATAAGAGAAGGCCAGAAAAAAAAGAAGAAAAGGAAAGGAGAGGGAGGAGAGAGAGGGGCTCTGCCCATCACTCCGTGGGTGGCATAGGAGCTTCAGCCCTGGATCGTTTCTGTTTTTTGGATTGTCTCTTCCATCCGGATGAGGGTAGAAATCCTGGGGTTGGGGCCTTCAACGGCCAGTCTGGCAGGGGCAGGGGCATCTGTGGGAGCTCAAAGGTGCCCAAAAACTGGGGAGATCTCCGAGGGTGCGAAAGACAGCCGACTTTCCCTCGTGGATGCTGCTGAAAGTTGAAAGTTGAAAGGGGAAACCCCATCGGTATCTGATATGTTTAGCGTGGAGGGCCCCGGTAAGGGGTTTCAGTGATCTACGTAGGTCTAGAGTCAGCTTGGATACATCTGGCAGAAGGTGGATGCGGGTTTCCTCGAAGTAGATGGATTCCTGCATGCGAGCAGCCTGCATGATGGCATCTTTGATAGCAAAAAAGTGCACTCTGCAGATCACATCCCTGGGATAGGCCGGATTGGGGTTCTTGGGTCCCAGAGCTCTGTGGATCCTGTCAAGCTCTATCTGGCTGTCTTTATCTTTTTGGAGCAGTTCATTAAATATTCCAGTGACCACTGGGGCTAGATCTTTTATGTCAACTGCTTCAGGGAGGCCTCGGACGTGTATATTATTGCGTCTGGCCCTATTTTCCTGTTCGTCCTGGGAAAGCATGAGCTGCTGAATCTGTGCAGTGTGTTCATTCAGGATAACTTCATGAGCCTGCAGCGTGGAGAGTGTGTCCCCCACACTTTGTTCCACCTCCTCCAACCTGTCTGTGACATCCCTCCTGAGCTCAGAGATTTCTTGCTTGTAAGAGCGCTCCATCCTCTGTACACAGGCCTCAAAATCATGCCTGGTTGGCAGAGCCTTGATGTAGGCCTCAAGGTCCCAGCCTGTGTAGGAGCGATGGGAGTCAGGAGAGTGGCAGGCTGAGCGGGTCGAGCCAGCATCTGATTCGGGGGGAGACATAGCCCTCTGCCGGGTCCTCATAGAGGAGGAAGATTTTTGGGATGAGGGGGGGCCGTGGGAAGCCGAGTGCTTCCCTGAAGAGCGGGCCGCCGCCATCTTGGCCATCTGGACGGGAGGGGGTCGCGCTGCGCGTCCGGCGGATATTTATGAAAGAAGCGGTCTATTTCGCCGTCTCTGCCCGGATCGGGGGTATGGTGAGAGTCTCCCCCACCTTTTCTGCCCCATTACCGACCTGATGTGCGGTGCCTGTGCGGTCAGATGTCGATCACCAACGCGGCGTGTGCGGGAGCTCACAGGATCAGCGTCTTACTCCGCCATGCGCCAGGCCACGCCCCCCGTGTGCACAATTTTAAAGCGTGACATGTTGGGTATCTATTTACTTGGTGTAACATAATCTTTCATATTTTACCAAAAAATTGGGCTAACTTTACTGTTTTGTTATTTTTTTTTTTATTCATGAAACAATTCCCCCCCCCCCCCCCCAAAAGCATTTTAAAAATGATTGCGCAAATACCGTGCAAGATTAAACGTTGCAATGACCGTCGTTTTATTCCCTAGGGTGTCTGCTAAAAAAAACATATATAATGTTTGGGGGTTCTGCGTAATTTTCTAGCAAAAGAATGATGATTTGTACATGTAGGAGAGAAGTGCCAGAATAGGCCTGGTATTGAGGTGTGTATAAAAGCCCTGTATTGAAGTGGTTAAGGAACCCCTGTTGGGGTGTGAATACTTTTCAAGGCACTGTACATAAGTATTCCCAGCCTTTGCTTAATAGTTAATACTTTGTGAAAGCACCTTTTGAAGAAAAAGAAACAGAGGGAGCACAAGCCTCAAGCATTACCTTTTTAATGTTGTAAAAGGGTTTCAAATTATACTCACAAATTAGTGATAAAATCAAGCAAATTGTATAAAATCCACCAGCGAGGTCTTCTGGCTGGTAACTAGGGATGAGCCGAAACACCCCCCTGTTCGGTTCCCACCAGAACTTGTGAACACACCAAATGTTCGTGTGAACTTTAGAACCCCATTATTGTCTATGGGACTCGAACATTTTGAAATCTAAAGTGCTAATTTTTAAGACTAATATGCAAGTTATTGTCCTAAAAAGTGTTTGGGGACCTGGGTCCTGCCCCAGGGGACATGTATCAATGCAAAAAAAAGTTTTAAAAACAAATGTTTTTTCTGGAGCAGGGAATTTAATAATGCTTAAAGTGAAACAATAAAAGTGAAATATTCCTTTTAATTTCGTAAAGGGGGGGTTGTAAAGTTAGCATGTAGTTAGCATGTAAAATATCGCATGTTTCCCATACTTAGAACCCCCAAATTCATTTACCAAGCCCTTGAGGTCTGGTATGGATATTAAGGGGAACCCCACCGTCAATTTAAAAAAAAAATAACGTGGGGTTCCCCCCAAATATCCATTACAGACCCTTCAGGTCTGGTGTGGATTTTAAGGGGAACTCCACCGCAATTTTTTTTTTTTTAAATGGCGTGAAGTTCCCCCAAAAATCCACACCAGACCCCTTATCCGAGCACGTAACCTGGCCGGCCGCATGATTTGAGCGGGGGACAGAGTGCGGCACCCCCTCTCCTGAACTGTACCAGGCCACATGCCCTTAACATGGGGAGGATGTCCCTATGTTGATGGGGACAAGGACCTCATCCCCACAACCCTGGCGGGGGGTTGTGGGGGTCTGCGGGCAGGGGGCAAGTCCGGTTTTAAATGACTTTTTTTCCTTTCAGAAATGACACTTTGTGCAGGGAGAGTTCTAAGTATGGGAAACATGCGATATTTCACATGCTAACTTTACACCCCCCAGGTACGAAATTTAAAGGAATATTTCACTTTTATTGTTTAACTTTTAGAATTATTAAATTCACTGCTCCCGAAAAAAATTACAGTTTTTAAAACTTTTTTTTGCAGTGATACATGTACCCTGGGGCAGTACCCAGGTCCCCAAACACTTTTTAGGACAGTAACTTGCATATTAGTCTTTAAAATTAGCACTTTAGATTTGACTTTAACAGGGTGTTGCGGGATGTAGAGTCCAAAGAAAGCTGATGAGTTTCGAAGGGTATCCCCTCTTCTTCAGAGCTCAAGTCTTTTTGAATTTCGATACTACAAGCTTAGCACACCTACCGGTATTTTTAGTTTTTCCCATTCTTCTTTGCAGGACCTCTCAAGCTCCATCAGGTTGGATGGGGAGCGTCTGTGCACATCCATTTTCAGATCTCTCCAGAGATGTTCTATCAGATTCAAGTCTGGGATCTGGCTGGCCACTCAAGGACATTCACAGAGTTGTCCCGTAGCCACTTCTTTGTTATCTTGGCTGTGTTCTTAGGGCCATTGTCGTGTTGGAGGATGAACCTCCGCCCCAGTCTGAGGTCCAGAGCGCTCTGAAGCAGGTTTTCATTAAGGATTTCTCTGTTTATTGCTGTGTTCATCTTTCTCTTGATCCTCTCTAGTCTCCCAGTTCCTGCCACTGAAAAACATTCCCAGAGAATGATGCTGCCACCACCATGCTTCACTGTAGGGACGGTATTGGCCATATGATGAGTGGTGCCTGCTTTCCTCCAGACATGACGCTTACCATTTAGTTTAAAGAGTTCAATCTTTGTTTTATCAGACCAGAGAATTTTGTTACTCAGCCGGGCCTTCACAGCGCATGCGCCGCTGACTTCACCTAGCAGCAAAAAAGTTTGCTAGTTCGAATCCTGACCGCAACACCATCTGCCTGGAGTTTGCATGTTCTCCCTGTGCCTCCCACACTCTAAAGACATGTTGGTAGGTTAATCAGATCCCTTACAAATTGGCCCCAGTATATGTATGAATGTGTGTTAGGGACCTTAGGTTGTAAGCTCCTTGAGGGTAGGGACTGATGCGAATGTACAATTTATATGGAAAAACGCTGCGTAAGTTAATGGCGCTATATAAGTACCTGAAATAAATATCTCCTTAACTGTATAGGTTAGGAGATATTCATTTTACCTATAGGTAAAAATAAAAAAAGGGTATACAACCACTTTTAAGCAAGTGTTTGTGCTGGAGAGAAGACTGGAGTGTAAATAAGGGAGTGTATATAGTAGTTACAATCAAGTTACACTGATCCCTGGTTGACATTGGAGTGATTTGACAGATTGCCGGCAATGGCACCGTCCTAATCAGTGTGACGCCACATTTGCGGCACCTCACGGTTCCGTAGATACCCGCAGGTGGCTCGGCTATCTATGCTGGGTAGAGGGAGCAAAAATACCGGTATTATTAGATAGGTATCTGCTCCCACCTGACAGGTGCCAAATGTGACACTGGAGGGGGGGGGGGGGGGACGACCAGAAAAGCGTAAGGTAAATTTTTGGGTGGAACTCCGCTTTAAGCAAATCTGTTGCTAACAGACTAAAAAAATGAAATGAGTGTCAGTGTTTTTCTTTGCACTACATTCTATGTGGTGTTGTCATTCATTTTGTATGATTCATATAGTTTTATTTGTACTTCCCTAAAAACAAGTCTGTATAAGTCTTAGAACATTCATCTAATAATTAGACCAGTTCACACGTACTTTGGCTTCATTAGCTTATGCTCTAATTAAACAAACGTCTCACACAATGCACTCCTGGCTAGGCTGACAGCAGCAAGTGAATGGCAGCGCATGAGCCGCACGATCAGACTTGTTTTATGGGTACCTCCTGTGCTGGGTGAGCTGTCAATCATCAGAAGCATTAATGCCTGTCAGTCAGAGAAGAATAATGGTGCAATCATAGATCCTGCCCCTTGTATCTGCCTAAATGAATGAGTCTGGGAAGAATAGTGTACATAACAGTCTAAGTACACCATTTGGGCTTATAGCTGAGATCATGACAAGCATAATTCCATAAATGAATAGGATGTTTATTGAGGACATAGCAGAAATAGATGTTTGTTTTACTATACTTTCCACAATGCTCTCAAGGGAGGTCTAACACAGAATGAACACAGCGCATGTAAATCCCCAGAGCATTACAGTCACAAAAAATTGGCTGATAAAGTGGTTTGCTTCACAGACTAATAAGCCTCATACAGTAAAGTGTCTGAAGAAAGGGAAACAGGTTTAGTTTGTTGATTTAAGGTTTTGCCTTACATCAACTGGTCACATTTTCTGTTCTATTCTGCAGTAGTTGTTTTTTGTGAGAATAGAAGCCGGTAGTACAGCTTCTATGAATTAAACCTGATCTATGAATGGAGAAGGAGGACCTGTCAATCATCAATCATCCTCATTCATAGATTGTATTTCCTTGATTGTGGGGCAGCACAGTGGCTAGTACTTCTGCCTGGCAGCCAGGGGCATTGCTAGGTGGCAAAAAGATATACACAAAAAATCACTGGCGCTAAATGTGGATACAGATAACCCTGATATAGTTTGTATGTGAGGTATAGGGTGGATAGTCCAGAGCTGCAGGATTTACAGTACCCGGAAGTACCCAACACACAGAAAAAACTTCAAAACAAATCAGCGCTTCATGGGATATCTAAAAGTCCA